>JABUQX010110585.1:0-42533 GCA_015478945.1 Trachelipus rathkii | reverse complement strand
GGAAAAACAGGCTTGGTAAGGACTTCTTTTCAAAAGATATTATTCATGTTGACAGACAACGTAAACTTAACTTGGGTTGTTGTTATTGTTGAGAGATAGTGGTTAGTTGCATGGTACGGTGGGATGGTTTGTTGGATCAGTCAAAAGGGGCAAGGAAGGTGATTTTCAATTTGATCTAGAGCTTCTATCAATGAGTGACGTCAAGGGGACAGTATCTCAGCAAAATAAAAATAGACAACGCGTGAAAAGATCAGCATGTAAGAATTCAGCCGAGACAGTCAAATGTGTTGGTGGCAGGGGTTGGGCCAAGACAAAAAATTGCGTCACTCGCAGTGAAATCAGACAGGATCAACAACTTTGGCATGGCGGAACTGAAATGAGACTAAATATAGGAGTCCGGATTAAGTTGATTCAAGTTTTGAGAGGTGTAATAGGTGGTATAGTTAGTGTTAATTATTAAGGGAATTGTGCGAATAATATAGGAGCTTCATGTAGAGAGAGAAAGAATACTCGTATCTCGAGTTTTGAGAAGAAGTCGAAGGGCAATACTTTTTATGGTTCGGGTAAAGGATAATTTTAATGTCATGCTATGAACCATCATTGAAGTTAAAAAATGCTTAGACGCTTCTGAGATTTGGACCGTGTTTTGGGTTTTTTCGCAGTTGGAAGTTGAGACGTTGCAGGATTGACTGTCTTGACGTGCATAAACATCTTTACATTTTGCTTTAATATTCCTTTAATGATTATATTTAGCGTAATCAGCATATAATAATTATTGGAAGAGTTTAGGAATGAAAAACAAAAAGCACTAACCTGAGCTATAATCCAAAATAAATATGTTAAGTTAAGTGTTCAATTTTATAAAAGAGAATACGAATCTAAATTTACTCCATAAACAAAGTAGAAATGAAGTTTAATAAGAAGAATACATTCTTAACTTTTCATTTGTAATTAAGCTCGGTTTAGAGTAAATTTTTCTCTAGAAAAGATCTACCTATACATAAAATCCTTTAGTAAATTGGAGAAATACTAAGTAAGAAAAACCAATAAATTATAGATTTCACAATGTAACTGTGATTATTAACCGGGGGTACGTATGAATGTAATCCATGTGACTCCTTCACTCACTAACTGCCCACATCACTTTAAGTTTTCACTTAAGAGAGTGAAAATGAAAACTGATGGTGGGTTTGCAAGCTTGCAGGTTACATGGTGTTAAAATTAAATTGATATTTCAAATATTTACATGAGAACTGTAAAAGTAAATTTTTTGCGCTCGTTGACTAATTTTTATATTACATTGGTATATAATATGCATACATTACCAAGATTTTTCATACTAAGCTAATTTAATAGCAATTAACAATATAAGGTTCATTGTTTAATAAGGTTGATTGTTTACCACACTCCTAGAATTAACAAAAATAATTATAAATGATTTAAATGGCAGTACCTGAACACACAAGCGTTAATAATAAAGCATTGATAAATCACTTTAAAAATCACAGTTCAACAGACATTTTGGTACAATGCGTTCCTTTATGGTGTGGTGCGATCTATCTTTTCAATGATAGAAAATATTATCCTTTTTTCCAAAGTCCGCTTTTCAATGCGGTACGGTACGGGTAATTTTACCTTTATTATCGCTTTTAAACTACTCAAATTGTCTTCAGCGAAGCTTAAGACTAAGCAACATTTTAATATTTCTGCAAAAGGCATTAAGACAACACGCATATCTTTTATTGCTTCATGCAATAGCATGAAACTATAACAAGCTATAGCATTTCCAACATGGTGTGTGTGTGAAAGCAAGGTGTCGGGGATAGAAGTGGTGCACTCAAAAATAAAGATTAATTATTATAAGTGGTATGGGGAGATCTTTACATGCACAATGACAACTTGAAACAATTTTTTAATACATTGCATCTGCAACATGCATATTACATCTTAGCCAACCGATCAGAGTGCATATAAAATCATCTTTTTTATTACAAAGTTTGTTAATCTATAGATTTAAATTTATTTAGAATTCCTATTATAGTCTTGACTCACAGCACTCAATTTAGTAAAGATTTCTTTGAAAAATAAGATTTCTTTTATCAAGGAGACTTTTTCCTTTAAGATGAATCTTATGGAATCACTTGTAGAATTCAAGAATAAAAAAAATTTTATTCAGCGGGAATCTTCGCTTGATGAGGAATTTTTCTTGAGAGGAATTGTTTTAAGGGTTAAAGAAAACTTTATCAGGGGTAATTTTTCTCTTGGAGAGTGAATTTCTTTCCCTGATAGGAATTTTCGATGGGATTTATGAACTACTTGCAGAATTCTCTTCATAGTAGACGCCTCTTCTCCGGCGCACATTACTCTATAATGCAATGTTTGTTAGGCTGTTTAGATCTGCACCTGACCATACTTCTAGTAAGGGCTCGTGAAAGGCAAAAGATGGGGGTATCTTCTTCTTCATACAAAGTATAATTGTATTGGTCAATGATATATCCTTGGATTTCGAAGACCTCACCTTTATTATTTGAGGTTGGCTCGAACAGGTGACAAAGGGATGAAAAATTTGTCGGCGAATACTGTCAGAACCATAGGTTGGGATTGATGGAGGAGAAAAACCATGGAACTCAGTTTGCTCTGAGCTTGAAGAAAATTCAACTCCAATGGACTTTCCTCTTGTAAGGGTTCCCGAATATCCCTATAGCTTGCTAGGTTACTGGTAATCGGGGGAGTTGGCCTATCCCGAAAATACACAGGTTCAGTAAGAACGGATTCCTGGTCCACCAATACCCTCTCAGAAGTCGGGGGAGCATGGAGTTCTACTTCTAACGTTTCCTTCACGAATCCATCGGGTGATCTGGATGAAGGAGGGCAAATGACCGAAGGATACTGGAACTTTAAGGGATAATCGTGTGGGTACAAATCATGAAAGTCCAAGGTAGGAGTCGGGACCATCCTCCGTTGGATCCATAATGCTTGTACCACTACTGTCTGAAGAAGATATATACTCTATGAACGAATCAGACTTCTCAGCAGGAGGGAGAACAAACCTCACCCTATGGGGTACATGAACTGGGGTTAGACATGGGGCTATATCAGTAGAAGGACAGCTTTCCTCTACCTGTTGGATATCCCATACGTTTACTTGTTGGGTTACTTCCATGATTTTTGGGGAAAAATCGGGTAATGAATTATATTCATCAAGGGAAATCGGGTTAAACTGCATAAAGCCTTCGAAATTGGCATCCTCTTCTCCTATGGAATCCAAAGTGTCATCAAACAGAGAGGTGTCAGAAACAAAGCCGGAAAACCCAGATGAGGATTCGCTGTCTTCCGATGACTCGTCCTCAGATTTTTCTGAATTATCTATTACTTCAACAGCCTCGTCTTCTTCATCGATATCAAAAAAGGCTTTACGAGTTTCCCTATTACGAGAGAGATATTTACGTAGGTACTCTGGCACATCTATCCATCCTCGTAGATGGGAGAAATGGACTTTGTGGAGACTCTAATGGATCAGCAAGAACGGGATCACATATGTCACTCTATTCGGATTGTACATCCATACTAAGAAAGGTCCTTTCATTGCTAATGGACTTCAGGGCAGCGCTGGACAGTACGGACGATCTTTTCGGCCACTTCTGTCCTGGCTTGCAAGGCTTAAAATTCGTACATTTTTCCAGTCTGGGAAAGGTGTGAGTCTGCAGAATGCGCTTTTTTGGAGCAAGAAGTCGAGGGGGAATATTTAGGACATGAAAGTGTTTGGTTATAATTAACACAGATGGAGGTAATTCTCGTCCAGTTGGTGGGTTGTTCTATACACCACAACACTTGAGGATTTCGTACTAGCTTCGGTTGAACCTCCAAATGCCGTTACTTGCGGGATGAAGAGGGGAAATCCGAATATGCTAATGTTATGGCGTTGTAATGCCTGCTGAAATACGTGAGACGTAAACTCCGTTTCCTTATCCTAAGGATACGATTTGGGATTTTTGGAAGGCGAGAGGATATGATGCTCTGAATTTCCGAGAAACTGTGTACTTCGTTTTATCGGAAATAGGGCGACGGACCACCACTTGGGTGTGGTCTATTTGATACAGGCAGTATTTATTTCCCTTAGAGTTTTGGGAACTGCAGCAGATCCATGCACAGAGATGAACGGAGATGGCAAGGATTTTTAACATGTGGGAGTGACGTTTGCATGAAAAAATTCTTTTTGGGGTTTGGCAAACGGACCAAATTGGAGCAATGTCACCACTATTGGTTCACTCTCGGATGCCAAAATGTTATAGATAGAGCTGCAGCTCTTATTTCTTCTATTATTGGGCAAAGAAGATGCAAGTTTCAAAACAATGGGCATTAGGAAGTCTAGGGAATCATGTAAGCAGTGCATCTGTCTTAGTTTTATAATACAAGACATCATTTTCCATGACCATTTGTGTCTTATGTGTTCGGTATTGAAGAGGTACCTGTTGCCAGTTAACATTGGATTTTTGAAAACCTTTCAATAGGAATTTTAAAGTACGATCAGAACGTTGATCTCTTAAAATATCGTTGTCATCGATATTGGGAAGCATAACGCTTATCTGTCTCATAGGGATGTCTTGGGTTGAACGTGGGGTATCAGACTTTCGTTTGATGCCATCAGCTACAACTATCACCTGATTTCCATGAATATAAATTAGCTGTAGGTGAGATAAATCAGGCAACAAGTGATTATCTCTAAGGCTGGAGTTCCCAATATATGGATGGTCTACCATAATATGTTGGGGAAGATGAAAAACTTCTGATAGTGGTATAACCCATATGAAAGTTGTCAGTTGGTAATTACATAATGGGAGATTGGGATACGCTCCTTCTTTGCGAAGCCACTTACGCACCCACGCCCACTTTTAAGGATGGGAAGATTTCTTTATGAGACCCAACGATAGACTGAACTCCGAACTTATTAGGTTCATACCTGCCACGCTGTCTACAGACAGTTGATTTCCAGGAGGGGGTAAATCAATTAAGTCACGGAACTACTAGGGGATTCATATCCGCTTGACAAAGGGCTATATGTATGACCATTCCTTCGTCTAGGTCAGTGGTCGGCAAACCGGCAAACCTTTTTTCGGGTTACGACCAGGGAGTTTCTCAGGGAGTTTCCTACATTTCTTTTTCGTATGATGGTTGAAGTAAAGAGGAGTTTTAGATCTTCATCCATATGGTCAGATCCTGGAGAGTCCCGTCCCGATGTCTCTCCCACAGGTTGACTCAATCCTGGGGAGACCAAGGGTTTAAAGGCGCTGAACATGCTTCATCCGGTCCTTGACAATGGCCCTCCAAGTGGGACTTTAAACAAGCATCACAAGGATCCAGGAAACGCCTCGGAGTCCTTTGTGGCTTTCCTTTCATTGGGGACCGCGACTGTTCTCTTCTTATGGGGGATTTTCTAGAGAAAACTTTCTGGACAGGAATGGTTCCACGGGCATTATTATTTGCTGGAGAAGCAGATTTATTTTGACTTTGCCTAGGAGGTGTCCTATGAGTGCACCTCATACCAGAGTGGGCCGCCACAGAACGGGCAGGTGAAAGCTCTGGGAAGTGGGGGCGATGACTTGTGGAGAACGGCGGGAACCTTACAGTCATGCTCGAGACGTGCTTTCTTCCTTACAGTAAGCTTACAAATTCCAAGATTTGTAGGCATGCCTCATACTGTGTCCCTTGCTTCTCAAGAATACACAGACGATGACATTTCTGTCTCTCGGTGTATAAGAGAAGAGGGTTTATCGTTATGGTGCTGTGAGAATCCGGTGATCATCACGGGGAGAGTGGCACCACGGGACGGTTTCACTTTTAGATCACGATTCGCACACGACGTGGTTGACGAACGGGATGATGAAGACGGGTCGGTTTTGGGGGGCGCGGCGATAGACTTTTCCTATCCTGACTGTTTTATCCAGTTGGGTACAGAGTATTAATGCTGTATCACGACTCGGTTGATTTCGTTCAGCTCATCTCTGTGGTATTTACTATGACTAGATTTCTTTGAGTGTCTCCTTTCTTCATCTGAATGATGGGTCGATGAATTATGAGAGGTGGAATTGGGATAGTGATCTTTGTCACTTTCTAAAGAGTCTGCAAAACTCACGATCTTTTCCCATGAGACTCCGGGTGTTTGTCTCGTTTTCCATCATCTTGATATATTCACGGACGCTTCGTTCGATATCCGGCGGAAGACTACATAAAAATGCAGTCCTAAGGGACTCATGTTTCCGCATATCGATACCATTATATGCGCGTCGCGCTAAGCGTTCCAAACGAAGAGCGTACATTCGGATGGATTCCTTAGGGTCTCGACGAGCCGAGTGATAGGCGTGCAAACGGTACTCGTTTCGACGTTTTCTTCATTGTAAAACCATGCTATAAGTGTGTCACGGACGGAGAAATAGTCACGATTCTTTGGAGATCAGCTTATACAGCTGGCGGAAACGACCTTCTCAGTGCTGCAAGCAATCTGAAGCATTGAATGATGTGCATTGGGGTAGTGAAGCTGACAATACGCCTCGAAATCTTCCAAATAGACAAGAAGATCTTGTTCAGCTTCGTAATTGTATCGACCGGGATCGACAACCTTCACTTTTTGTGAATTCTTGAGTAGTTGGACTAGGAGTGAGATAGCATCTTCCAACAGATCTATGCGTTTCTTAATTTGGGGACCTGAGTACATTTCAGGTTCGGGAGACTCAGGTCTTCTTACTAAACGTTGAGATCTCCTTTGAGGCTGTGTTGGATGTTGAAGGTCGTATGATCCATAACTATTCCGGTTGACATGGTCAAAGGGGGAATAAGAGTAAGATTGGTGTTGTTCCCTTAGGGATGGCTCTATTCTACTCACGGGGTTATACTCCCGTTGATCCCTATCTAACCCTAACAAGTCAGTAGTGTGAGATGTGTAATGGAATCTAGAAGGTTGAGTATATCTTATATTAGAGTCATCATGACTGTGGGAACTTTGAGGTCGTTGAACTAATTTACTACCCCTTTTTGGGGACGAATTTCTAGGGATTTCATTTTTGACATTAAATCTTACATTATGATCACCCGGATTATGATGAGATCTAGGGGCATACTGGGAAGCATCCTTCTCATAGAGAGACAAATTTTTAATTAAAGAAGGATTGTGAAGGTCGAAGTTCTTGGCCTTCAACGAGGGATTATTTACAAGGAGACGGTGATCATAATTTTTATGGGCTATAGCTTCAGCTTTTTCTTTTTGCAAAGCTAAAGATTTATGTAGCTTTTCCAGATATGGAATAGGCAATAAGCCATCATCAACGTCAGAGTTTGAATCAGACTGGCTATATTCATCCTGGATTTCCCACTGAGGATTATGCCTATGGTGAGTGGTGGTTGAACCATTTCTTTTCTTCAATTTGGGGAGGTTCATCCAACCGCAAAAGATTTTCTACAACAGGGGTTTTCTCAGATTTATGAGGTCGACCCCACTGTGGTGTGGTATCTAGTCATCCTCATAGTGGTGGAATACTTGCTTCCATGAGGATGTTAAGGGAATTGCAAACAGTGGCCTTTCAAGGGGTATGTGATTTTCCACCTCTTGAGAATTATCATCTGCTATAAGGGGCTTAATAAATGGTTGTGAGGTGAGGTGTGTGATTTATCATCACCTCCTGTTTGTTAGAGTTATTCTTTAATTTATTTTTAATTTTATTACGAACCCACCCACACCCACCACGGAATCCCCAATACCTGATAGCAGGATATTTAGTATCGGACATTGTATGTAGGACGCGCGTGTGCTGTATGTGTTGTTCAGAGAGGAGTTTACGACCCTCTTGAGCCAATTCCTAAAAAGAATACGAATATGGTTTGAGTTGAGAAAACCAGAATTGAAGTTCAGACGATGATGATCGTTAAGTTGAGAATGTGCACGCTTCGCGAACGAGAGACACACAGGTGGTCCCTTGTCTCGGGGATCGCGCCAATCAATTTGGGCTTAATGGAGACCAGGATAATGGCTGTCCAAGAAGAGAGAATAACGACGACTATAAAGTTGAAGAACAATGAATTGCAGCACTTAGTTATTCTGATCTCCGCAGGTGTCCAAAATTGATTAATTTGGAACTTTTATGATTACCCAATTAAAACAATATAAGAGAAAAGGGGAGAAAGAAAGGGGAATGAATTAGAGGAAAACCAACCTGTTAACTATTTGTAAGGAATCTCTCTTTGACACTGAGTGTAACACCTCCTCTTTTCTAACCTCTTCTGAGGGTAAGCATTAGGCATATGAATTTGCCAGTCGGGGGTTCCATCATTGTCTTCGGGGACACCGCAGTCTATCTATTCGTGAGGGTGCACACTTGTGGATGTTGTTTGTGTGAAAGGTCAGTCGGGATATGTGTAAGTTTATAAAATGGATGGGGGGTAACTTTAAATAATGTGTATAAATATAAATATCCAAATATAACCTTTCAATATATATTTATCAACAAAGAAAATAACCAAGGGATAGCAAAAGAGAATTAAAAGTATAATTTATTAGGGCAAATAACTCAGTATATGAATATATGAAAGATTAAGTCATGAAACTAAATAAGGTAATAAAGAACACAGTCCAATCTTGTTTCAGGTCTTGGAGTAATTCTCCATAGAGCCGGAAGCCGAATGTGAATAATTATGTAATTAAATAAAAGATAATACACAGAATTATGGACACAGAAGTCCTTTGAATTGAGGGGAAGAATCTCCTCGCGATATAACAGCTGGGTAATTACGAGATGTCGGAATTTGGCTCAGGTGTGATTATATACGTTTATAAGGGGACAATTATACATTGGACGGTATTCGTCTTGGTTTGTGATTTTAAAAAGTTACAATTTTACAATGTTTTAAATCTTAGCCGCCTACCAGTTTTGGTAGGACTTCTTTTCAAAGTACTATTATCCAAAATAACAGACAACGTAAACTTAACTTGGGTTGTTGTTATTGTTGAGAGATATGGTTTGCATGGTACGGTGGATGGTCTATGTTGGAATCAGGTCAAAAGGGCAAAAGGGATCATTTGACTAAGCTTCTATCCAAGAGTGAGCAAGGGGACATAATCCACAAAATAAAAGATAAGCCAAACACTAAAATGTCAAGCAGTAAGAATTCAGCGAGCATAATGATCAGGGTTGGCCCAAGACAAAAATTGCGTCCTAGCAATGAAATCCAAACAATAAACCTGCATATGGAAATGAAATGAAAACTAAATTAGAGTCCATTACAGTTGATTCAAGTTAAGTTAAATTTAATATTTAAATAGTTTAAGGGAATTTGCTTTAGGAGCTTAAATTAAGAAGAAGATATTTCATCATATTGAGAGATGATTCTACATTTAAAGGGGAAAAGGGAATATAATTATAAATGTCATGCCATGCAACCATACATTAAGTTAATGATGCTTACCCCTATCTGATTTGGAAACCTTTTTGGGGTTTTTCGCTTGCAAGTTGAGACGTGCAGATGACTGTCCCTTGACCTGCATAAACATTTACATTTTGCTTTTATATTCCTTTAATGCATTTCATATTATTTAGCGTAATCAGCATATAATAATTATTGGAAGTTTAGGTAATGAAAAACAAAAAGCACTAACCTGAGCTTATAATTACAATTGGCATAAATAGTTAAGTTAAGTTTCCAAATATATAAAAATCCAGAGAGTGTGAATTATGGTTTTACTTGAAAACAAATAAAAATGAAAGTTTAAATAATTAAGGAATACTATTCATTTAACTTTTCATTTGTAATTGAAAGCTACGGTTTAGAGTAAAACTTTTTCTCTAGAAAAAAGACATATACATATTACATAATAACCATTTAGTAAATTGGAAAATACTTAAAGTAAATAAAACAATAATTAAAGTTTTACCCTACCTTACTTACATGTGAATAATTAAACGGGGGTACGGATGAATGTTTCCATTACCTATATATATATATATATAATCTATATATATAATATATATATCTAACAATCAAATGGGGTAAATAAATAATTAGGTCTTTTTTTTTTCTTTTATTTTTTGTAGAGGAGGCCCGGCCTTCATTTATATCAAAGATTTTAAATCTTTTTTCTCAACAACGCTCATCTATTTATTGATAAAGAAATAATAAATGGAGAAGAACTATTTAATATTATTAAGAAGAGTCAGTTTATTAAAACGCTAGTGTGAAAATTTTTTTGGGGGGTAAAATGGTTACGGTAACAGTCTTTAAATGTAATATTGAATGTACGACAGTGATGACGTTTGGTGGATTACTAATTTAATTAATAAAAATAGTATAAATGTATTTAACAATGTAAAAATAAATTTTGGTAGAAAAAAAACATGTAGAACTTAAACTTTCTAGCATTACTGAGCATCATATTTTTCGGGTAAAATTTACTATTAGGGTAACGGGGGGGGCCGATATCTCAGACTACGATATTTCAGAAAACAATCTATTATAGAATGAGCGTATAAAGCTTATTCGCGCAATTGTGTAAAAATTATTTTATTTTTTGTACAAAAACAGTAATAAGCTTATACGCTGATTCCAATATTTAATTTGATTTCTTGGTAAGTATTAGTTCTCGGATATCGGCCGTACACTAATGCTAAAGTTGGCCTATTTTTTTTACATACCATAATTATCATCTCCGATAACACACCACTGAATACATTACCTATAGGTTATTATAACAATAAAGGAAAATATTTAAAAACTAAAAAAAAAATATTTATAATGAAAATATAGGTTTATGTGACGTTTTAATATTACCCAAAAGTGAACCCTTAATAACAAAAATATTTTTCAACTAAATTTGAATGCTTGTTCAGTGCATCATATCATTAAAAATGGCTGTTTAAATGGGAAACGATGATTTTCAGTCTAGGGATTGTGCAGACTTAACATTTTTTTTGCAATTTTTCAAAAAAATTTTTAACAATGGGGGAAATTTTTTGACTTGTAGGTGTAATTTTACTCGGATTTAATTTTGAATAATTTAAAAAGTAGTCTTTTATCTACCAAAAAATCTTTCCCAATTTCATAACGGTTTGCCATTATGAATATAGAACATTTTCTAATCTTCCCTCACTTCGGATGCGATACTTCCTCCCCATTTCCCCATATATATTATATATATATATATTATATATATTATATATATATATTATATATATATATATAATTGTATATATTATATATATATTATTATATATATATCATGAATAAAATACTTGTTATCGGGTATTGGCAAAAATTTCTGTACCGGTTTTATAAAAAATATTGTAATTGTATAAGTATCTGTGCACAGATAATTAATATATATCATGTATATATTATCCATAAAATGTTAAACAACATTCTTCTCTTCGCTCCTCTGATCACTTTCTCATCTCTATTTATTTCAAGTGTTTGGCATTTCAGTTCCTTAACCTGGGCAGTCTTCAGGACAAACTTCTTTTATTTCCCTTTCAGTGGTTATTGCTTCGGCGGAGGGGTCCCTCTGATAGCGTAGAGTTCATAACGGAGGTAATTCTATCTGGCATATTCCATATTCCATTAAATATTCTTTTCTTTTGACTAAAGTTAACAAATCTTTATTAAAATTTCAGTTGACTTTTCCATTGCCTTGTTATCTAGTTTGTATGTTCTACCAGTAGTTGCAGTTACTGGATCAACAACACAGAGAACATCAGCAGTATGTACAACTAAAATATCAGGTTGTTGTGGATATTTAAATGAAGCTGATTGTCCATCTGGGTGTAAGAAAATTACCTTAACTTCATCATTGTCAGGTTCAGTGTTTAAAACAAAGGATAACCACCATTGACATACTTTACTGTCACAAATCCTTTGATGTTCTCCAGTTCTGATTCTCTGGCTTTATCACTTACTTTTACTATTCTATCAACTTCATTTGTATTAGAAACTGTTTTCACTTCTATTTTGTGTTCCTTTAATCGTACTTCCATTCTCAAATCTTGTTTCTAAATCATACATTTCTTTTAGATATTCTTCAAGTGAAGAATAAGAAATGTATTCCTGTAATATTTTTTTTTGCAAAATCAAAATGTTGCTATGGTGTCATTATTTGTTCATTATAAGTACGTTGTAAACTTGCACATGCTGCTAGTCTTTTAATTGTGCCACCTAAGCCGTCACAGGGACCTTTCCCATGTGAGGTGGCAAAAAAGTGCGACTCGGCTTTAATGTTAAAATCTTGCTCATGAAAGCATAAATTTAAAAAATTATTATAGTTTTTATATTGAGAAATTGGTCCATCTGTGATGTTTGTCATATGTGAAATTTGTACAGTCTGTGATAAGTTTTGTTTGGTATAATTTGACATTAAACAGTCATTAACCCAAGCTAGAAGATCATGTCTGCTTAAATTTTCAGCTGTGGAGCTTGTTGAGAAGACATTGACTGCCATTTTAAAATCCTGAAACTATAATAAAAAAAACACATAAATTTTCCCTAAATCTAAATCTTAAGTTAAAAAATGCTGCAAAATTAAATAATTAAACCAAAGAAGAATAGAAAAAAACTTCGTAAATTTGTTTGTTATTATTGTTATACTAAAACGAAGTTAAAGAATTATTTATAAATATATGTTAAGAATCATTATTATAAACTCGACTATAAACTACATTGATGAAAACTGTAAATATAATAGCAAGTTGGAATATATTATTGTTGATTAAATAGTTTGTTTTCATGGTGTTTAGTTCCAATAACAGAGTTCATTTGAATTGCGAGATTAAAATTAAAATAAAAGGTTGACTTAGTAAATGTAAACTTCTGGTTGACAACTTAAACCTACATCGTGAAAATAAGTTACCAGTTGAGTTACAGACAGAGTTTGTAAGTTATTTCATCTCGACTTTGAGTTTCATCAGCTTTAATAGATTGAAAGTGTTGACATTCTACATTCTCGTTGTTTATAGTTAACATCATAGAGAATTCTTTAAGATCTTCTTCAAGAAACAGAGTGGTTTATTTTGAAGTCTACTTCATGTTTTTTAAATGAATGGTTCAGTTTAAGTCATAAACTTGACCACGAAAATCGATATATGACTTTGGATGATTAAATAATAATAACTTAGACAATTATCCGATATAGTTCAGAAAAAATAATTAGTCAATCAAAAGAATCAACTGAATAACTTGATACTTATTTTAATTAAAGAAAAGAAAACTAATAAAAGAGAAAGGGTAGATTTTTGGTAACAACTTCGTATATGAATAAAATAAAACTGGATAAGTTTGAAAAGAGGATAATGAAGCAAATCTAATATTTATTAAGTAAAAGAAAATAAATAAATAGAATATAACAGAAAGAATAAAATAAATAAATATTTAGTACGATTTATTAGTGAAAACGAGTCCAATTAGAGAAAGTTGATATTAATTAAAATTTAAGATAAAATGACTAAAAGTCATACACAGTTGACCATAATTGAAGCAAAATAGTACGTAATGGAGCAATACCAACAGACCTGAAAATTATATAAAGAAATTAGAGAAGATAAGTAAATAAAACTTTAAGTATAAATAATCGAATTAAATTAAATTAAAAAAGAATATAACTAAGAGTGAGATTAATTAATAGCAAATAAAATATAGCGAAATAAAATAAACTGTAAAATAAGATATTTAGTGTAAAGGTAAATAAAACAAAAAGAATATTGTTTAATAAAATAATAAGAATTGAGAAAAGGGAATAAAAAAAAAATAAGACAACAATTTTAGAAACACAACACAATGTACAATCATTTGAGAAACTATTATTTATTAATTATATTAGTTATTATTCATCTATTTATATTATTTATTTATAAAAAATCATTAACATATCTGTAGTACAATTAGCATCAGGTTAAAGCCACTATACAGCCATTATAGTCACTACTACACTGATACTTAATTAAATACCTAAATCCTACAATACAATAATAAAATACCTTAATCCTACAATGCAATAAATAAATACCTTAATCCTACAATGCAATAAATAAATACCTTAAACTTACAATGCAATATATAATTCTTCCTTAATGCTATAAACAATTGCCAAATTATCAAATTATTGTTTTTTGTTTCTTTTTATAGTCTTTCTCTATTTATAATTTTCTAATAATTTCTTTTCTATTTCACTGTGTTTCAGTTTATTACTTTTTATAGTCTTTTTTTCTATTTCTAAATTTCTAATTATCTAATAGTCTTTTCTATTTCTCTTTTCTCTTTCACTGTGTTTCAGTTTATTTTTTTATAGTCTTTTCTTTTTTTCTAATTATCTAATACTCTCTTTTCTTTTTCTCATTTCTCTTTCACTATGTTTCAGTGTATTCATTTTTATTATATACAATATTTACAGTGTTCTGTGGAATGAGGAGATCAGCCGTCAATCCAGAGGTTCACTCCAGTAAAACAAACAAAAAAAAAAGCTGGAGAAGGAAAAAAACCATCCTAACCATTAAGAAAATCAACAAAAATAAATATAAACATATAAAAAATATATAGCAAGCTATCAATCAAATTAAATTAAAGTTATCATCTTTAAATTCCTTTTAATTAATTAAATAAAAAAAAATCACTAATATTTTCAAATTAACATTGTCTACATTAAAAAATAAATAAAATGAAAACAACCAATACATAAAATAATTAAATAAAATAAATAATTATAATGAAAAATAATAAATAATAAAATTAAATAAAAAATACAAATAACTAGTACCTGGGTATTATCCAGCTTTTTTTTTTTGTTAAAGGGTTACTCCTTGCAACCTTTGCCTCTCTTCAATCCTAATGACCCTCTGTTAGACCAAAAACTGTTCAACAAAAAAAACAAATCACACCTCCTCCATCAGCATTAATAAATAAATAACTAAAAACATAAGCAAATCCAATGATAATAATAATAATGAAAATAATAATAAAAAGCCATTAATAAATATAATAATAACAATAATACTTCATACCTCCTTCCTGACAGGTGACAGTTGTATCCTCCCAGTCCTAACGGTATTCCACTGTTGCATCACGAATGTTAAGTAAAGCTGAGAAAAACTATAGTTCTATAGACAGAGAAGCTTTGGCAATAACATGGGCTCTATCGAAGTTCCGAAACACTGTTTTTGGGTACAAAATTAAAATTTTTACAGATCATCAACCCTTAGTTTCCATATTCAAAAACAAAGACTTGTCACACAAATTGGCAAGATGGGCACTCAAAGTAAATTCTTTCGATCCTGAAATTCTCTATATTGAGGGTAAGAAAAATATCTGTCCTGACTATTTGTCATGAAATCCACCTCCACCTGTCCCAGTCGGGCAAATTTCAAATGTAAAATCGTCAATCTCTAATAAAAAATTGTTCGATCTCACCTCTGAGGTTATTAAGAACGAACAAGAAAAATGTCAAAGGTTATCACCTATCATAAATTTCATAAAGAAAACTGGAACAACCTATAGCTTTCCCCATGCCTAAATCAAAAATATTTTGTATTTCGTAACTAAAGATATGCAATATCTGATTGAAATTCCAGATTCGTTAGTTTATACAGTTTTAAATATTGGACATTGTAGTTTAGGCTCCGGGCATATGAGCATATTCGTACAGAAAAGAAGATAAAAGAAAGGTATATATTCCCTAAAATGTCCAAACTTGTGTTTAAATTTTGTGAAGAATGTTCGTCGTGTTTACAAATAAAAGCACAGTGACAATTTTAAAGTAGTTTCAGAACCAGTTCTGAATGAAAATTTCAGCAAAAAAATCTTCTCAAATGAATTCACTAAATTTGGTTGTCTTGTTGGAATTCATACTGGTGAAAATAGTCAGTACCCTCAGACAATATTCATAAGAATAAGTTTGAAAATTTTATATATCCTCACAAGTACTCACAAAACATGATGAATAATCAGCCTTCTAATAAGTTAAATCATAGCTCACAGTATTCTCAACCCTCTTTTAACGATCCAGTTAGAATTCCCCCCAGTCCTATTCATTCCCCCAATCAAAGTGTTTTTGAAGGTGAAAATGATCAAAGTTTTAAAACAGATAGTATTTTAAATCGTCTTTTTCTGTTTTTTCCTATCAAAATAATAGTTCAAATCAACAAAGTTTTAGTAGATCAAAATCCGAATCAGATATCTCAGACAGTAATTACGTACCTTATCAACATTTTAGAGGTCCCCGCGACCAAAGTCCAAAGATGTTACATTCTAGTAAAAGGTTCCAACCATCTCATAGCACTCTGATTTCTAGTTGATGAGGAGCACGGAAAATTCATCAAGGACTTTAACAAACAGAAATCGTGTACAAATCATGAGTCTTCATTTTCCAAGTAACGATTTCTAAAGTTCTCCTTTTTAAATGTCTGCATTTTATGATAAGTGGTTTTATTGAATAGCGAAAGAATGCAATTTGAAGTATTTATTTATTTTTTCTTAAAATTTTTTGTCAATGTCAAAATACATTCCCTGAGATTCCTGTACGAAGTCGTTTTTGAAAGAAGTCGTTTGTCTGAGAAGGAAAGAGAAAGTTTCTTCCTGAGTGTAATTATTTATGTATATTTCTTGTATAATATGTCTTTGTAAGAAGTAAGAAGCTTTTGTTTTAACAATTCTACTCTAGAAAAACGTTAATAAGTTGAAAATTTATTGCATAAATTTTCAAAAGGGAGGAAGGGAGTATTTCTTTACAGAAATCAAATAAAACAAAAGGCAATATTCTAGTCTTAAGATTTTTAGAAGAGCGTATCATTTATGTATATAACAAATCATTCCAATAATAGCGTTGGGGTGAGAGCGAAAATGAAATGGAAAGAGTAGTTAGTTGAGCCCAGACTGCGATGTGAGTGAGACGTGTTTAGCACTGAGGTGCGCAAGCAAGTGCAAATATTGTAAAAATCGTCATGATTGCATAAATCTCTTTCTTAATGTTGTGAACACATATATCTTATTTATTTCTCAAATGAATTACAATAATCACATTTTATCAAGTTCTCGCATTCAAATCCATTATCTTCTCAATTGTGTATGAACATTGTATTATTGAACTGTGAAGTTTTTAATGATTCAATCGTATTCTATATCTTATCAATTTCACATAGAAAAGTGAACTGTGACATTTTCAATGAAAATATTATAACTGGTGAAACAAGAAAGCTATTGTCTACTCTGTGATTGAAGTAGTTATTCTATGAACATTTATGAACTGTGTTTTTTATTCTGTATGCTGTTACGCAATCATTTACTGTACGCAATTACAGGTAACCATTTATGCAATAGACAATTTCTCTCTCCGATGATTATTTTCAGTCTCTCTCTCATTTTGAAAAGCTCACTCGCATGCAATCAAATAATTCTCACGCTCATAAATATATCTTGTACTATATCTCATGTATTACATTAAGAATCTATTTGAATACTGAATAAAATATATTTATATTTTTAAGATAAGAATTTTCTACAAGATTAACTGAATCTTAGAAGCAATATTTTAATGAAATGATATGACTATTTATGTTGCAAATTATGTTCTAATCTACCTAGTTGATAAGATAAAAGGAAACTCCATATTCTATTTACATTTATTGATCCATGACAAATAGTAAATATTTTAAGTTTGATTGTGGTGTCATTTTCTCTACCTGCAACAATTATCTCTTGTCCTCAAATGATTATGTTTTTATCCTGCATCTTCTCACATGCTTACCTCAGGTAAACGAACATGGCATAGTTACCCAACAACCCCTGTAAGAAGAAACTAAAACAGGCGGAAATATATATATATATATATATATATAGAATATTTATATTTATATATACATATATGAGAAAATATAGAGTATAAAGAATATATATATATATATATATATATATATATATATATATATATATATATATATATATATATATATATAAGATTTAGTTTTCCCTAGGTGTAATTAGCGAAGTTTTTAAATAATATTCATAGGGGGATGTTAATATTTCAAAGGGTACTGTTATGTTATTAAAAATAAAATTACAATTGAACTAGAAATCCAAATAACTCGAGCTACTCGTCATTATGTTCGGGATATTTTGTGATAAGCACGTTCGGAACAATGAAATATATATATATATATATATATATATATATATATATATATATATATATATATATATATATATATATATATATATATATATATATATACGTATATATATATATATATTTTTTATATATATATATATATATATATATATATATATATATATATATATATATATATATATATAGACATTAAGAATATAAGAAGACAGTAAGAAGCCACATGGGCCTATCGACTGTCCCAGTCAACCCACTAACCAAACATGCTCATGCAAATCCACAAAGCACCCTAGGAATTGTCAAATTACTGTAACTAAAAATCTACCAATTTGGCTTAGTCAAAACGATAATATATATATATATATATATATATATATATATGTTATATATGGTTATATATATATATATACATATATATATACGTAAATTGGGGAAAACGGTCAAAAATCGCCGTTTTTTTTAATGAATCATGAAAAATCGAAATTTTAAGTTACATCTATACTTAATAGTTTTTTCTCAAATTCAGAGTTTCCTTAATGTTGTAGAATATTGAAAATAGTGAAAATGTCTAAATAAAGATTTTTAATTTTTTTTTGAAAAAATGCATTTTCAAAAAATTGAATTCGGGAAAAACCGGTCAATGATTTCGGGGAAAAACGGTCATTAAATATTATTACGTTTGTGCTTGTCCAAACTAATTTTAATTATAATTGAAATGTTAAATAGAGTTTAATAATGTTATGGAGTTAATTTGGATAGAAAAACACAAGTCTAACTAATATTTTATTAACATTTTGCAAATGTATAATTTTAACAAAATTATGAAATTATATTTTCTTCGTTTTATGGTAAATATATATTGAAAAAAAGTTGAATTTGTGTAAAAAAAATACTATATAATATTATAAAGTAAATTATGGCAATGAATTTCACTAATTTTTAATAATAATAATAATACCGGTATTTGTACTTGTTTACAATTGAGGCACTTTATATTTGTACAAATTTTGTTTTTACATTTCACTTTTAACTTTTTAACTAAAAATACTTTTTAATATTATATCGTAACTTAAATTTTGACAATTTAAAAAATTTTTTTTTAATAAAAATAGGTAATATTTGCACTTTTATCCTGACACTAGAAAGGGAACCTAATTTAAAAACACTCCCTACCGAAGGTTAATGTTAAGGAAGCTGTCTGAAAAGGTAAACATACCTCTCTTTGAGGATGTTAAGTTAAGTTTTTTAATAATTTGAACTTTTTCAACTTCTAGTATGTCAATTTTTTCTGGTTCTCTGAAATAAAGACCTTTTTTTCCTTCGAACTTTCGGAAGAACTTAATATCATAAGTGTTTGTTTCACTATTGCTGTTTAAAATTCTACCTACGTAGTAAAATGGTTGTCTTTTTTCCTTCTCAAACTTGACTAGGACAAAATCATTTTGTTCTAGTTCACATTCACGTTCAATACAGGCATGGGAAGTTGATGGTAATTCTTCCATACATGCACTGTCATTTGATGCAACATTAGTACTATTACTAGCTTTTGATTGAGGTGACTTTGTGAAAGAGTCAATAGAGAGTGCTTCGCCGGGTGCTACATTTATTCTTCTTCCTCTCTTCCTTTTTCTTACTTCACGATCTTGTTCTTTTGAATGCAGGTAGTCCACTAAAACTTGCTGTATTGTAGCATTTCGAAATTGCTTTGATGGTGAGGTCGTTTTCATTTTGTTTATGACAATGTTGGGATTGAATGGGTATATCCCACAAGACTCGAAACCCGTTTTTAATAAAGTGGATATGTTTGTTCCAATTTGTTGGAGTAGTTGCAAAAGTAGTGGTGGAAACTCTTGCTTTGGCAAAATCGTTAGGTATTTGCCCCTACCCATTTTGAAATTTTCAATGACCTTTCTCCACATCACTTTCACTGGATGGAATACCACCACATCCAGTGGCTGTAATAACTGAGTGGAATTGGGAGGAAGGAATACAAGATGGATGTTGTATTCCATGCATAAGTCCACAGCTTGAATAGACATATGACTAGGAAGGTTGTCCCCTATCAAAACTTTAATATCATCCTTTGGTGAGTTTTTATAAAAAGGAAGGATTACTTTGTTCAAGTAGTCTAAAAATAAGGCACCATCGAACCAGCCAGACCTGCTAACATTATATTTTGCAGTAGTTGGACCACCCTCAACATATGTGTCAAGGAGTCTTTCTGCCTTATATACAACATAAGGTGCTAGCAGTATACCGGAGGCTGTTCCAGAAAACATCACTGATACCGAGGTCTTAGAGGTATTGATCTCCCTTTCTGGACGTTTGCAGCCTCTATTGAAGAGAAGAAGTTTTGTACCTGGGTCATCGGTAAAATTGGTCTCGTCGTAATTGACAATGTTTATGGGTTTGACCCCCGCTAATGAAAGTTGAAGACGTTCAAAATAATTCCTTACCGTATCCACAGTAAGAGCAGCTCGCTTGAGTGAGATATTTTGGCAACGGCGTTGTCTTAGGTCATCATTACGTCGAAGGAAGTCATACGCCCAGTCCTTACCTGGTAAGTTGTTGACAAATTCGGGGACTATTCTTTTTTTTTTTGTCAAGAAAGAATTTAATGAATTCCCTAAGGTCTATGGTGCTGAAAGCAAGCCCATTGTTGGAAAGGATTATCAGGCTGTCAGCAATTGCTCTCTCTTCCATTTCAAGAAGGGCTGTATGTCTGCCACTTCTTCCAGGGGATGTTACTTCTCCTTGGTACCTTGCTCGAAGCGTTTCAAATGGGATATTGTACTTTCTGGCTGCATTTCGGATACTTTCACCTTCTTCCACATCAATCATAGCCCGTACAACATCTTCTTGTGTGTATAGCATTCTCCTCACACCTTCTTTCTTCTTGTACCTTCTGGGCATCTGCACAAGAGAAATACAGTTTGTTGTCAATATTAATAAATAAGGTAAAATAATAACCAATTGAAAATAATACGGAAAATATACCTTAGGTATCGTAAATCATAGGCACGGTAATTTGTTTTACTAATTTACCTATGGTATAATAAATAAAAAATAAAAAACAGGTAATGTAATAACCTCTTACATTACCTGTTTTTTATTATTATACCATAGGTAAATTAGTAAAACAAATTACCGTGCCTATGATTTACGATACTTACGGTATATTTACTGTATTATTTTCAATTTTTTTTTATTTTTACTCTATTTATTAATACATTGACAACAAACAGTATTTCTCGTGCTTTTAAATAATAAATATTTAACACCGAAAATTTAAAATTACACCAAACAAATAAAAAAATCATATGGTACCATCAAACTAATAACAATAAAGACTGACGATAATAATAATAATAATAATAATAATAATAATAATAATAATAATAATAATAATAATAATAATAAAATTCATAGGTACCTTGCAACTGCAAAAAATTTCCAGAAAATCTCAAAAGTGAAGGGGCGAATGTAAAACTGAGGTTTCGTACTTAACGAGAGACTTCTATCCAAAAACTGAAAGAAAGTTAAAAAGAAACATTTCGTCAAGCCAAGAAAATTTACTTAATATCCACGTAATAAAAAACAATCATAGGGAGGTAATAATTAAAAATGTTAATAATACGGTAATAATAATAGTAATAATAAAATCTTGTCAATAATAATAATAATAATAATAATAATAATAATAATAATAATAATAATAATAATAATAATAATAATAATAATAAACCCTTTATCAAGTATTTTGCAATATATCTTCTCCAAAAGCAAGATAAAATATTAACATAAAATTTTTTTTTTAAACATTACAGTAAAATACAAAAAACGTAATATTTTTAAAATTTTCTGAAAGAAAGAAGATATAGAAAACATTAAACAAATGTCTTATAGTCTATCATACATAAAAACTAAAACAAAATATTATTAAAAACTAAAAAAACATTTTTATATAAGCTTATTTTGACCGGTTTTTCCCGACACCCGACCGGTTTTCCCCCGAAATTGAAAAAACTTAATAACTTTAAAAATAAGCTTAATATTTTAAATTTTTTACATGGAAAATGTTAAAAACATACTTCCCAATCTGCATCTAAGTCAAAATTCTGATATCTTAGTTCTACGAGATTGACCAGATCTTAGAATTTTTTTGCAATTTTAAAAAATTTTTTTTCCAAATGGGGGAAATTTTTTTGACTATTAGGTAAGTTATTTACTTAAATTTTTATATGGTTGTATATTCTATTTGCTACTTAAAAAACCTTTCTCTAATTGAAAAATGTTTTAATTTAAAAAAATATTAACAATATTATAAAGTGACCGTTTTTCCCGAGTGACCGGTTTTCCCCCATTTTACGGGTATATATAGTTATATATATATATATATATATATATATATATATATATATATATATATATATATATATGGTTGTTAAGTTATATATATATACCGTATATAGTATATAGTATATAATAAGTTAAAGAGTTATATATATATATATATATATATATATATATATATATATATATATATATATATATATATATATATATATATATATATATATATATATATATATATATATATATATATATAATATCCAAACCATCCACATGCATTAATAACTAAGTTATTATGGTCACACATGCAATCTAACATTAATAACTACTGTACCTAAAAACCCGCCAATTTGGCTTCGTCTAAATATATTATAAGATACCCAACCCATCCATATACCCATCCAACCTTTTCTTAAATGTTGTAATCGAGTCACACTCAACAACCTCCTGTGGCAAGCCATTCCAAAATTTAACAACTCTATTACTGAATGAATGCTTTCTTATCAAGATGGCATGCTTTCTTCTTAATTTTTTATTATGCCCACTGGTCAACTGTCCATGCTCTTCTATGAAAAATGTTTTGGTCTCTGTATTATCAGTAGATGTAAATATTTTGTAGACTTGTATCATGTCCCTCTGAGAAATCGCCTTTCTACAGAAAAAAAAAAAAACACTCCTAAAGTATTTCACCCTTCTGCAGAAAACATTCCTTACCCTCAAACCCAGAAATCATCCCTGTTAACTCTCTCTAGCATATCTAGTCTTTTTCTTTAAATTTAAATTCAAACTTGTGCACAATACTCTATTACTGGCCTAACATAGCTGTGTTACACAGTTTACTTATTACTTCCTTGCCTTGTAAACAACATTGCGATTTATTATGCCCAGCATCTTGTTAGCTTTATTCCTAGCTTCCAAACACTGATTAGATACTTCAAATTACTGTTTATAAGGATACCTGAATCTAGTTTCTTTGGGTCTACAGATTCCTTTTCCGCAAATATTAGTTAAACCTTTAATTGAATAAACTAGGGTGAAGAACCTTACACTTTTTACTATTAAAATTCATTTGCCACTTATCTGCCCACCCAAGAAGTTTATCAAGATCATTTTGAATCTTTATGCATCCTTCACTATTCCTAACTGAGGTGGCCACTTTAGTATCATATGCAAACTTAGAAACCTTGCATTTAAGTCCCTGGTCTTAATCATTTATATATATGAGGAACAATAGTGGCCCCAGCACTGAACCCTGTGGGGCACCACTCTTCACTATTTCCCATGATGATTTATTGCCATTTAGTTGTACACACTGTTTTCTATTTCGCAACCTTCTATTTCGCAACCACTCTTTAATCCAACCATGTACCACTCCACCTATACCACATTGCAATAACTCTTCATCAGCCTTATGTAGGGAACCTTATCAAAAGCTTTGCTAAAGTCTAAATATACAATATCAACTGGATCTCCTCGGTCAATGCAGTCAGTAATGTATTCCATAAATTCTAAAAGGTTTGTCTGACATGACCTACCCTTTCTGAAACCGTGCTGGGAGTCATACAATACCTTGTTATCTTCTAAATATTTCTCAATATGACCTTTCAGTAACTTTTCCAGAACCTTTACAACCAGAGATGTTAAGCTAACTGGCCTATAATTTCCCAAATCTTCCTTACTACCTTTCTTATAAATAGGCACAACATGCCGTTTTCCAAGTCATTGGTACCTCACCAAATGTTATAGATCGCTTAAAAATCAAATACAGTGCCTTTGCAATGTTGATACTACCCTCTTTCAGAATTCTACCATATATCCCATCAGGCCCTGCAGCTTTACCTGGATCAATATGGTCTAATAAACGTTTAATATCTTTTACGTCAAATTCAAATTGTGTAAGTCTATTTGTTACATGCATACAAGAACTATTAGTCTCCCTTGATAATGAGTCATAACTACGAAACCTCAAAAGTGGGGGTAACAGGTGTCGTGGGGGATCTACCTCCCTATCCCTCCAAAAAAATTTGATATAAAATTGAGACCAATTGTCCTATTCTTACTTTTAAATTTATAAAAGCTAAAAAACTTCTTCAGGTTCTTATTACTATTCCTTGCTAAATTAATTTCTGCCTCTCTCTTTGCCTTTCTTATTGACTGGTTAAGTTCGTTTCTATTTTTCCTATAATTTTCTAAATCATCTACCCTATATATACATACATACATAGACAAATAAACTTAAAAAAAGGTATATGAAAATTTAATGAATTAAAATTAACATTAAAATTTTATACGTGAGATGACACTAATTTATATAAATATCGGGTAGGGACGAATTATTATATCACTTGGGACAAACGAGCTTTCATCCAAGATTTCATTGACTTTTTTCAAGTGGGAGAGAGAGGCTGTTATGTTGGGGAAAGAAAAATTATATAAAAATTAGTGAGGATTTTGGTTGGTTTGCAAATTTGTTTGTAGTTTGGTGAAATATTTGGAAGATAATAAAATTGAGTTTTGTAAATAATCGAGGGCAAATTCACCTTTTTGTTTATTGAAATTTTGGGTGTTATATATATATATAGATGGATTCTATTATTTTTCTTTTCTGTGTGTTATTAGTATTTTTAAGTACGGTGATGTTTTGTATATCAATACGGTGGTTGTGTTGGGTTCTGTGATGAGTGAGGGCGGAGTTGATGCTGTCTTTTATTAGATGCTGTTTATGTTGTGGGTGCGTCTTTTTAGATCGTTGGTTTCTCCGATGTATATGGAAGGGCAGTCATGACAAGGGATTTTGTAAATGCAGTTGGTTTGTGGGTTGTTAAATGAGGGGGGGGTTTAAAGTGTTTTAGGGTAAACGTGTTATTTTGGGTGAAATATATGGAACTAGGGAAGAATTGTTTGATGTTTTCATTAGTGGAAAGGGGTATGGGAAGAAAGGTTTTGTTGTTCATGGTGGTGGTGTTGGGAGGGTTGTAGAATTTTTGTTTAGCTTTATGGTAGGATTTGTTGTTGAATTGGGGAGGGTAGTTTAGTTTTGTGAATGTGGAGAAGAGAAATTTTGTTTCTGAGTCAAGGTGATTGGGGGAGCATATTTGTAAGGCTCTGATGTAAAGGGCTGTTAAAGTGGCTAGTTTGACAGAATTTGGATGAGTAGAGTACCAGTGTATGTAAACAGTATTAGAGGTTGGTTTTCGGTAGACTGAGTATGTTAAGTGGTTTGTGTTGTGCCAGATTAATAGTGTATCGAGGAAAGGGAGGGTGTCGTTTTCAGAAAGTTCATGAGTAAAACTGATGGAAGGGGTGCATATTGTTTATAAAGTTAAGTAGGTTATTGAAATCTGTGTTTGGGTATGGCAACGAAAACGTCATCAATGTAGCATAGCCATGTGATATTTTGGGGAAGTATGTACAGTATGATGTTATTATATTCTAAAAGTTCCATATATATATATTTGCAAGGATTGGAGAGAGGGGTGATCCCATCGAAAGGCCTGAGGTTTGTTTGAAATATTTATCGTTGAAATTAAAGTAATTGTGGTCCAGGGTTAGTAAGATGAGTTTTTTGATGAGGGGGAAGGGGTAAGAGAGATTGATATTATTGTTAGTTAGGTAATCTTCAAGAAGTTGTAAGGTGTGATCGACTGGGACGGAGGTGAAAAGGGATTTTACATCGATACTCAAAAATTGATGTGTGGTGGGGTTTAGTTGGTGTTTTTTTTGTATAAAATCAGGGGTGTTTTTTATATGTGCGGGGGAAATATTGCTGATTAGGGTTTTTAATATGTTAGACAACCAGGCAGACAGCTTGTAGGTATTGCAGTTAGTGTTGGAAATTATTGGGCGTAGGGGGTTGTTTTGTTTATGAAGTTTGGGGATTCCGTAGAATTTTGATATGCGTGTCATCTGGGCTTTATTGGTATTATGAATATCGGGGTGGTCTATAGTAATCTTTTTTAAGTTACTGTTGAAGGTTTCGAAAGAATTTTTGGGGGGATTTTTTCTGAGGGGGGTGTAGGTGTTGGGGTCTTGGAGCAGGGTTTGGCATTTGTTTATGTAGTCGTGAGTGTTAAGTATGACGATATTATTACCTTTATCACTTCTGGTTATGATGTTTTTTTTGTAGGGTGCTAAGGGCTGTGTAAAATAGAGCGGGAAGTTTTTCTTTTTTATTATTGGAGATGAGGCTATTGAGAAGGAAACCCTTCATGATGTCAAGGTTGAGGTTTTTGTATTTGTTTCTATTATTTTTATCCCAGTAATCAAAATTGTTGAAGAATTGAAGATAGTCTTCACCTTTTTCTAGGGCGAAGGATAATCCGTAACCTAGTAGGGTACGTTCATGAAAATTTGGAGTGTAGTTTGACAGGTTTTTTATGATTCTGGGGGATGAAGATGTGCACCAGTAGCTATTTTTGAAAATTAGGTGGAATTTTTGATTGAGTTTTCTGTTTTTATTTATAAGTATATTATTCTTATACGTGTGTGCTGCATCTAGTAAATTGGTGAAATGTATATTATTAGTTGGATGAAAGTTATACCATGCGGATTGGAATTTTTTGAATAAAAGATTGCATTTTCTGAAGCATGACGATATTTCTGTTTTTATTTTTTGAATGGTTTCTTTTAAAATGGATTTATATAGTTCAGGGAATGGATTGTGCTTATTAGTTTTGTGGTGGGTAGGTATTAAGGTTTTGGGAATTACCAAATTTTGTAAACATTTCTTTATAAAGTTTAGTTGAGATTTTTTTATATTAGCTGAAATCATACGAGTTCGGTATTTATAGTAGCAACCTCTCAATATGGGGTTTAATCTAACACCGTTGTAACCAGGAATCATATTGTACTCAATTAGTAAACTACTTATGACGTAGAAGTTATTTTTAAGATTTAGTTTTCCCTAGGTGTAATTAGCGAAGTTTTTAAATAATATTCATAAAGGGGGGGGATGTTAATATGTTATGTTATTAAAAATAAAATTACAATTGAACTAGAAATCCAAATAATTCGAGCTACTCGTCATTATGTTCGGGATTTTTTGTGCTAAGCACGTTCCCTACAATGAACGAGGCTACGAAGAAATCATATATATATATATATATATAGTGCTGTTACATAAAAAAGAGTCCATTTTTTTTTTTTGCCTATAATTATTAAACTGTTTTACATATCAGACTTTTATAATCATTTCCTGCAATGGCTAGTCCTAGGCTATATTGCCTTGTAAAATTATTTGTTTTGCTTGAAAACTTTGGAAATTATTTGACCCCAAAGTGGTAAACAAAAAAGACCACAATTCAAAAAAAAGACCATGTAAAATAAAAAACCCCCTTAAAAACTCCTTTTAGAGTGCCCATATGTATTATTTCGCATATACATATGTTTGAAGGTCTCAATTACTAGTTTTAATAAAAATTAAATTTAATAAAAAAATTTTTTTTACCTCAGATTTCTTGAGCTCTTCTGATGGAATGTATAAGGGAATGTGCCAGTGCCGGATAACCCCCCTCCCTCCTAGAATAGGTTGACATTTTCTACAACCCTCCTTGAATTGGTTTAAATCCCCTACACCCCCTCCTTGAATAGGTTTTAACAAATATGACTATTTGTATTTTTTTTGAAATTGCTCCCAGAGCATGCGTGTTTGTTGCATGGTCTGGTTGTCAATTTTAATTGATTTTCCTGCTGCCAAAGTATTCTTTATTGGCCCAAAGAATATTTGGGAAGCAGGGACAGTTTCTGGGACCACAGACTCTTTAACACAGAATCGTCCATCACCTAGAAAACTGAGGAAATGGAACAATACAGTGCTAACGTCTTCCCTTTCATCGTGGGAAAATACTTGTTGCAACCTGCCAAGGTAATACTTGGTAGGTTTGTCAAAGTTGACAGCAAAGACCTTGTCTTGGATAGTCTCTCTCCAGTCAACTCTGTTCAAGAGGGTCTTAACTTGTAACATGGAGATTCTTGGCTATCATTTTCAAAAACATCAGTCCACAAATCTTCTTTTTCATGTATTTAGTAATAATATGCCATGAAATAATTGATTTCTGACCCAGTCTGCAGGAATCATTGAAAGATCTGTCGCCTGTGAGGAATAGATGATCAGTGGTGCCAGATGTTCACCTGCAGCATTACAGGCCGCCAAAACAGTGATAGTGATGTTTTTGCGACCTGAACCTGCTAGAACTCTGACCACTTTCTGTCCGATAACTGAAACTGTCTCCATGTTACTAGGGTCTATTGGGTCCATTTATTTTTTAAACTTATAAATTTAATTATAAGGTGGTTAATGCTAGGAAAGAAGGAATATATATATACCTGCCGGGCGGGGTGACTTGGAGTAACTGAGAAGATAAAAAAAGTTTCGCAATCTAAACAGAAATCCCAGTTTTTTTCTGAATATCAAGACCCTATAGTAGGTCATAAGCACACAAAAATAATAATGTAATTCTAATAATAATAGTTTTATTAAAATTCATTCAGACTCACCTTGGAGGGGTGAATCGGGCCACCATTGTGAGGGTGAATCGGACCATCTGTTTAAATTATTCTTTTATGTATAAATTCAATTTTATATTTTAATTTTTACTTAATATAATAATTTTTTATCATATTAAAATTAGTAATAAGTAATTAAAATGTCAATAATGATACATAAAATAGAATAAAATGTGGTGGTCCGATTCACCCCTCTCCTGGGACAAATTTTGACACTTTTGGAATTGTATTTTGCAGCTATAATATTTTTTATTTAATTTTTACTTAATATAAGTAACTATTTATTATATTAAATTAATTATATGTAATAAAATGTCAATTTTTAGAGTTGACCTAATCACCCTAAAAAGCAGGGCCCATCACCCGGGAAGATGCCTTAAAAAAGTGGTTTCATAAAAGCAAAGAGCATATATATATATATATATATATATATATATATATATATATATATATATATATATATATATAAAGTAAAAAAGTACAAAAATTGGGTGGTCTTTTTTTATGTAACTGGTCTTTTTTTTTATGTAACTTTTTTTTTTTTTCATCCCACACTAACATAATGAAAAACAACCCTACACCATGTTGCCAGGAGTTGTAGAGCACATGCCTGCAAATTTTTTCAAAAAATTTGAAAGTGGTCTTTTTATGTTACAGTGGTTTTTTTTTAACACCCCAGTTCGACGATCCCTGTGTGTTGATGGGCTGCATAAAATTTCACCAAATTTGTTGTGGGATGAGATCAAGGATGGGACTAACATAAATTAATTACATATGGTAATTAATAATTTGTAGATTTCTTAATACAGCTAACCATGGGGAACCCCCCCAAAAAACTCGACCAAAATTGGTCCAAAAATTTTGAAATTTTGAAAATTTTAAAAAATTTCCAAAAAATCAAAAAATCGATTTCAAACCATTATAACACTTTTTTTCCAATCGTATTCAATTGGGATAATGGGCTCTCCAATTTTTTTTGTTCTAGACCTCATATATGCTGAGATATGGGGTGGTCTTTTTTTTGTTACTAAAAGGGGTGGTCTCATTTTATGTAACAGCACTATATATATATATATATATATATATATATATATATATATATATGGATATTTGTAGAATAGGAATATAGAGAAAGAAAGAATGATGTATATATATATATATATATATATATATATATATATATATATATATATATATATAGTATATATATATATATATATATATATATATATACGTACAGACAAATATATATATATATATATATATATATATATATATATATATATAGACAAATAAACTTAAAAAAAAAGGTATATGAAAATTTAATGAATTAAAATTAATATTAAAAAAGTCTACTACTGACACTAATTTATATAAATATCGGGTAGGGACGAATTATTATATCACTTGGGACAGATGAGCTTTCGTCCAAGATTTCATGGACTTTTTTCAAGTTTGAGAGAGAGACTGTTATGTTGGGGAAAGAAAAATTATATAAAAATTAGTGAGGATTTTGGTTGGTTTGCAAATTTGTTTTTAGTGTGGTGAAATATTTGGAAGATAATAAAATTGAGTTTTGTAAATAATCGAGGGCAAATTCACCTTTTTGTTTATTGAAATTTTGGGTGTTATATATATAGATGGATTCTATTATTTTTCTTTTCTGTGTGTTATTAGCATTTTTAAGTACGGTGATGTTTTGTATATCAATACGGTGGTTGTGTTGGGTTCTGTTATGAGTGAGGGCGGAGTTGATGCTGTCTTTTATTAGATCCTATTTATGTTGTTGGGTGCGTCTTTTTAGATCGTTGGTTTCTCCGATGTATATGGAAGGGCAGTCATGACAAGGGATTTTGTAAATGCAGTTGGTTTGTGGGTTGTTAAATGTGTGGGGTTTTTAAAGTGTTTTAGGGTAAACGTGTTATTTTGGGTGAAATATATGGAACTAGGGAAGAATTCGTTTGATGTTTTTATTAGTGGAAAGGGGTATGGGAAGAAAGGTTTTGTTGTTCATGGTGGTGGTGTTGGGAGGGTTGTAGAATTTTTGTTTAGCTTTATGGTAGGATTTGTTGATGAATTGGGGAGGGTAGTTTAGTTTTGTTAATGTGGAGAAGAGAAATTTTGTTTCTGAGTCAAGGTGATTGGGGGAGCATATTCATAGGGCTCTGATGTAAAGAGCTGTTAAAGTGGCTAGTTTGACAGAATTGGGATGAGTAGAGTACCAGTGTATGTAAACAGGATTAGAGGTTGGTTTATGGTAGACTGAGTATGTTAAGTGGTTTGTGTTGTACCAGATTAATAGTGTATCGAGTAAAGGGAGGGTGTCGTTTTCAGAAAGTTTATGAGTAAAACTGATGGAGGGGTGCAAATTGTTTGTAAAGTTAAGTAGGTTATTGAAATCTATGTGTTTGGGTATGGCAACACGTTTGTAGGCCTTGATGGCATGCTCTCTCATGTTTTCGGGAGACAGAATAGGGTCATTTTTGAAATGATTGGCAAATCCTGAACCCCAGTCCATACTGAGACGTTTCTGGTTAAAGGAATAGAAATCTTGAATCAGCGGAATCATTAGATAGACCTTTATGGATGGATTCGCCTTCTTGGCTATGTCTGTTATTTGAGTCATGATCGGTAGTACCCTGTCAATTGGGAAATCAGGTACAGGTTCGAAAACTAATGAGGTCTTTGATTCAGCATTGACCACCTCTCTCTTCTTCCATGCCATGGTGGTCAACGCCCAGATGTGTACAAAATCCACAGATGGATTAATCTTGGCTTCTACTCTGGCGGTGCAGGCGGCGATATGGCAGCCTGAACTGAAATCAGTTCGTACATTTATTCCATATCGTTGGTATAGCATTCTTCTTTCATCCTTAAAGAGTGCCACTACACTAGCTCCAACTACTAGTAACGTCGGCATGGTACTAGAGTTCTCGAAATGTGAGAACTAGTATTGCTTCTGAAATTTCAAATAGACAGTAACTGCAAGAATCAAATTACAATAAATTAACAATAATAAATATTCATATTTACAAAAACTATTTATTTATTGTGCATGTATTTGTGTTAGGTTTACAAATTTTTTGAGTAATTGTTCTGTGATGGTTGAGGCAGAAATACAGATGCATCCATACCCATCCATATATAAATGATATATATGCCCAGGCATGTAAGCAAGTGTATTTTGTTTACAATAAAAGGAAATAAAGTGTGAAGGAGAAATTTCCATAATATCAACCATTTCTAATAGAGTGTAAGAAAATATGTAGTCAGTGATGCTGCGAGTGAATAGCCAGAAGAGGAACGAGCATATCATTAATGTAAACAAAAGAGAAAAATACGTAGAAAAAAAACAACAACAAAATTTTTTTTAGTTCTTACACTTAAAAACAAACTATTTTCTTAAATATCTGCATTCCGGCATCTTTATTCGCATCCTTACATTTCTACAGGAAACAGGAACTAAAATATCCAAATCTATACTTTATTAGACCTAACATAGCAACTAATAGCATAATAGCATAAGAAATCTGTTATTTTCCATTATTCTCAATAATAAAATTATTGACAATAAGGACACATAAAATTCTCCACTGCATAAGGATACCGAAAGAACCAATTTATTTTTGTTTTAGATGTAGTCTTTTTCTTTCATCAGGACATCTACGAGAAAAACTCACACAATCTGAAATGAAAGAATTACATAACATATTCCTGATAACCTTGTCGTAACACCCTGTTTTACCAATCAGGACATCACTTGATGCGGCCATCATCGACAAAGAAATCAAAATCTAACTCTTTAACCTAATCTAACCTATTAACAAGATAACTTACACCTGAAGTTTTAATCGTCATATCCTTTTGACTGACTAAGTGACTGTGTTACCTGATGATCTGAGACTGTCTGTACTATACATACTTTTTGAATTCATATCTTTCTCAACTCTCTTCAACAAAGATTACCAACAGTATTGCAACTGCACTATCCGAAATAGGATAACTGAAGTTATGATGGAAAAAGATTACCCACACAGCTAAACACTATCCGAAATATGATAGCATATAGACTATAATAAACTATTTCTTCCGTGGCGTCGGGTGTATTCCAGTGGAGTCAGCATTACCTTGCGTTTCGGTGGAAATAGGCATCAAGTAATTGTAATGGATGCCGCTGAGGCATTTTAAACAACAACTATGCTCCCTGAATTGACCACCATGTACAATTGGGCGATCATCGTTGTAATAAACCAAAACTGCTACTTTGTAAATTTCTGAAAAAAAACGTAAGAACCTCCGGGATAGGCAATTGTCCCGGGAGCTGAAGTAATCTTAATCTATTTTGGATTTGCCTACCCTGTAATTTATACTTCTGTGGGTGTTTCCGGAGTTCTTCGATGATATTTCTTCGTAGTTCTGCGTGTCAATCCATTGTACCATACAAATAAAGCGAAAAACACTTATATATGGAGTCGCCTCCTCTGGCTATCTCAGTTGGGAAATATCCCTCAGGGATGAAATCTATGAAAGCATCTACTGGTACAGGTTTGAAATTTATATCAACTGGAGAGCGAATTAAAGCTTCAGCAACAACATTCTTGGTTCCAGAAATATGTTGTATTTCAAAATCATACTCGTTCAGTTCCTCCATGGTCCTGGCAGGTTGTCCATTGACAAGACTCATGTTTTGTAAATATATAAGAGGCATGTGATCAGTGAAAATAATAAATTTCACTCCACATAGAAATGGTCACAATGATTTGACGGCCCATCTTAAAGCTGTAAGTTCCTTGTCGATAACCCCATAATTCCTTTGGGCTCCATTGAAAATCATAGAAATAAATGCATTGGGCTTACGTTCCCCACTTTGTATTTGTGAAAGGCATGCACCAGCTCCGAAATCGGAAGTATCTACGTGGAGTTCCATTGGGGACGAAGTGGGGGAGTAGTCGGGAAATCCCAACAAACTGGGGTTGACTAAGGCCTTTTTCAATTCTTCAAAGGCCTTTTGACACTCTGGTGTCCATTGGACTGTTTTGCCACCCGTCTGACAAGACAAGGGTTTGCTTATCTGCTAACAGTTAGGAATGTGCCTTTGGTAGAATTTTACCATGCCTAGGAACTGACGTAACTGTTTTACTGTGCTAGGGACAGGAAATTCTAAAGCCCCTTTCACATTTTTCTGCAAGGGTAGAATGCCGTTATCCGACTACTTCTTTCGCTGAACGTGTTTTAACTTGTTAAGTTTTAACCATTGTTCAACGTAAACCGTTAGTGAATCTTATGAAATGATCATTGAAATCTTTTTCAGAAACAATTATCGTCCAGTAAACCATACTTTAGACACATGACTAGTCATGCAAGTTCATACTCTTTAAATTTGCACCGTTCTTTACCTCCAAAGGGCTCTTTCAATACTCACTGCAGCAAAAATGGGTGAAAGGCGTCTCTCCACACTGCCGCTCATGGAAACCGTAATATCCAGGACAAGATCTATAGTGGAATAAAATAAAATTACCATACTTATATATGTCAATCAGTTTGACAACGGAAAGAATCCGTCTTGGTTCTATATTTAGTTCTGATAGCTCATACATAAACAAATACCATCAGGCTCTTCACTGGTACCACAGCCAGAGTAAGGGACTTGCTAGACGCTATAATTTGCTCTAACAAATCCCTACATTGTGGCTAGGTCCTGAAATGCTTAATGGAAGTCCGAAAACAGTACGCCTACTTCCATGACAATGGCGTGTGTGATATTCGTGGCCATCCCAAGGTTGTGGTCACCAAAACTTAAAGCAGCTTGGTGGTTCATGAGTAGTTGTATGAGTTTCTGTTTCTGTATTAAACTAATTGGTAGGTCTGCAAAACAAAATTCCTCAGCTAATTTATCCAGTGTCCATTTTTCTATTTTCTGAAATCTGTTGTCAGACACAGTTTGTACTGTATAAGTATTCACTTGGAAATGATCTTCGGCTAGGGCCACTATGTTCCTTATAATTGTATTTTAACAGAGATATTGTTTTTTTTTCGGTCTTGTTCATTAATGCAACCTATGATGTCGAACTGATATCTACAATATCAAGAATAGTATGCCAGTTAGCATCACCATCCCCTTGAAAACCCACCAGTGATAATGAATTGTCCGTAGGACCTTTTATATTTCCCATCTTGCATGAATAAGGTGGAAGAACAGTGGAATGTGTATTTACACAGTGAAAGAAAGGGAGTGAGAAACTATGGTCTGAAGCAATGACTTGGAATTCATCCCCTATCCGATGTACATGCTCCCTATTGGTTAAATCGGGTAGTAAGTCATTGTCTTTCAAAGAAACAGCCCCTAAGACCATCAATTCCGGCTTTACCTCAGTGGGGACCACAAAGAAAAGAATTGGTTTGGTCAGGAGCCCACTATCCCTTGAAAAAGTCGGGGAGAAATACAGTGGAAGTTCAACATATGAAGTAATGGGAACTGTGTGGTTTCATTGTAGCACACTTATGGCTTGAATTCCCACTTCAGCCGAGGGATGCAATTCCACATTCTTAAGCTAATCAGCAACCAGTGTAGAACCAATCAAACTCACACTTCCTTATATCCACCATGCATCCGTTAATACACCTGAACTGTGAGACGAAAGCAGCGTGAGACCATTATGGTTAGTTTGATGCAGCAAAAAAATTTACAGATGTCTTAATCTCTTAGGATCGAGTTTCCGTTAGTGATATGAATCTGCAATTTACAGGAATTTTGTTGATTCGCATCTGAAGATAGATTGTATCTCTACGATATTCGAGTTCTTTTCACGAGTTTTTCTTAATCTCCCACAGAGACATCACTTTCGTGGAGGGACCAGTAATTCAGCACCCGCGCTACTGCGCTTTATTACACCCTTGCACAGCCTCATTAAGGCATTAAAATCACACCACTCACAAAGGGCCAGATATCTGCGAGATAGAGCAGATTTCGTCCATCTGTTATCTGTTGATCGTTCAGTATTCCTCGGCATTGGGCGGTCTGTGTTTTCTGTTTTCTAACGTTTGAGTTTGACGAATCTCTTGATCAGCTCCTGAAAATTGGTTCTGAGGACTGCTTTCTGAAAGATTTATCGCATCCTGGGAGCGTTTTCTTAGGACATTTTTATTATACCGGGGATGGTCCATCACAAAGACAATCCACCCGCCTGGAAATAGTTGTATTTCGTGCATCTGTACGACTGACAGCAGTGCACATGTCCCTTTCCCAGGAACTTCTTGCATAACGATAACCATATTTCACTAGTACTCGCATTGTACAATCGCCGAACTGGGGAGCTTGAATCAATGTACTATGGCGATTGATAGGCTAGTGATATGAACACTTCCGTCAAATCAATCTCTTCATGCGTATTACTCTGAACTATTATTTCCTTCCGGTTGTATCTTTCTATACTATTTCCTTTAGTATCAGAACTCTAGGCTAGAAAAGAGATATGCGACTCCTTCACTATGATTATATTCTCATCTTCAAGCATGACCCAACCATGGATGAAAAACATCAATTTCGTATCTGTCTACATTCAAATCTTTATCCCACTGTTTCAATGTATCCGAAATTGAATTTATATATAGGCTCTCAAGTTGCCGTCCATCTGAATTGGAGTCCAGGTATGCTTGAATATCCTGTTCTGTAATCAGCCCAGCTGAACATATCCTCCACGTAACAAGGGTGTGTATGTGTTCCTGAATTAATATATTCCTTTAACCGTGAGTCTAGAAAGGTGAAGCTAAGGAGAATGCAGGTGACAGAGAATTTGCTTGCACATGTCTAAGCCGTTTATATTCCTACGGCGCCAACTGCTCTATAAGGCAACATACGAATTCTCCTTGCTTCATGACGTATTACAGCAACATGTATAGGCTTGAACCTAAATCCAGTCTTTCCATTTCCTCTGCTATGATACCCAACATATGAGTGTACTTCACGGGAAGCTAATTCCGTAATCCTTGTGAGAGTTGTACTAGGCTGCCGACGCACCTGGGTGTGGACGTGTGTGCATGTGCGTTCATTTTGGTTGCGGTGCTGTAACTGTGCATCAAAATTAAGCACCCTGTCGTGCGTGCGAAGAAAATAAAAGTGCGGCTTGGTTTGACTTATATCGCCACCGCACCTCACCCAGCTCCCCAACATATTAGAAAAATAATAAAATGAACAGAAGAAAACTTGAGTTGTGTAGATTATATAAATATAATATATTATTAATATATAATAATATATATAATATATTATATATATATATATTATATAATATATATATATATATTATAATATATAATATATATATATATACGGGTGTTTACGAAATAAAGGGGACAAATTGGAGGTTATTTATTCTGTACCATTACAGTTTTGTCTTAAATAGGATTACCGTAAGTTCCTCATAGTTGTAAATGAGTTATGAATGCAAGATGTATATGTGAATATTGTGTTTTTAGCTTAGATTGTATTTTATTATTATTAATTATATTATTATTATTATATCATTATTATTATTATTATTATTATTATATTGTTATTATTATATTTATATATTATTATTCATTATATATTATTATTTTTATATATATATTTTATATTGATTATATTATTATATTATATATAATATTTTATTATTATTATTATTATTATTATTATTATTATTATTAATATTATTTTTATATTATTATATTATCATTATTTTATATTATTATTATTATATTATTTTAATTATTACTTCTTATTTTATAATTCTTTGTTAGTAGTTTTGGTGTTACTAATCTGGTACTATTATCATAGAAAATTACTTATCAAAATAATTTATTGTTTCCCTTGTATATTATTATTATATTAGATTATTATTAGATTCACATTATTATTTGTTATTATTATTATTATTATTTACTTGCTTGTATTCTGTACTCGAGTAGATTTTTGGTAGATTTTCTAAGACAGATAACTTCAATATATTTGCTTAATTATCTCAATAATAGTAGTACCTATTCAAGCAACCTATAGCAGTGTCCACTATTAGAGACAGCACATACCCAGTTCTATATGTACACTTACGTTGCAGAGCAGTTTCCCAGCCAAACTGTCACTATTCGAACATAAACACCATATTCACATCATACATCTTGCACTTTCTAACTCATTTACCTAACAACTGAAGAAACTTTAAGTAACTAATTAAGACCAAAACGTTGTAATCTACCATAGAAATACCTCCAATCATTCCCCTATTTCGTAAACAACCTTGATATCATATAAATATATATTTATATAATATACTATAATATATATATAAATACTATAATAATATTATATATATATATATTATATATATTATATTATTACTATAACATAATATAATATATAAATTATATAAATATATATATATTAACCCTTCCGTAGTTTAAGCTACAGATCATCAGAGCAAATGAGTAGAAAGCAGTTCATACAAAAACAAACTTTTTTTTTGAAGAAGAAAAACTAACGTTGGACGATATAGGATCATTAATGTTTTGTGCAAACACGCTTAGCAGTCTATTTCATGATTTCAAGATTTATCAAACATTAACAATGATAGAAACAACAGTTTCCATTTACGATGTAATTATTCTCCTCCATTATGGTACAAACAATTGTACCGAACATAATTAGAGTAGAAAATGATCTCATATCGTCACTCTCACTCATTTTATTCCTTACTTCATTTCATAGGATATCATACTCTCTTCAGATTATACCGAGGAGCACTGTACAACATGAAAATGTCCTTCACATGAATATATGTGTTCCTTGTATATTCTTGCGTGAAAAGAACATATGTGTATTTTTGTCTATCACGTATTCAATGTGGAATTAAGCGGAATTTGGCAACTACACTATTTCCCTTTCTTCATTAAGCAGATGTTACCCCAATGCTTTGTATTTTGCTTCAGTATGTTGTATTGTAGGGTACTAGTGTTTATGAAAGAGTATATGTGTAATTAAATATATTATATATATAATAATATATTATATAAGATATATAATATTATATAATTATATATATATATTATATAATATATATTATAATTAGATATATATATATATAATAATATAATTCATTATATTCAAAAATATAATATTGCTATAACATAATAATAGGAAATAATTACTATAACAAAAGTATTATATGCGGTCAAGTTCTATAATGCCACATCAGTGTAAAATAGCCCCTACTATTTTATGTGGTGGAAACTTACATTAAGACGCGACAAAGTACTTTCACTAATTAATTAGAAAGGCCTAGAAAATTACTTTATGTAAATTGGAACCATTAATTCCTCGCCATGTGTTATGCTGCAAATCATATTCTGAAATCTGAAGAAACTGTTTAAAAGAGAAATTAGCCACATGAAAATTACTTACCTATGATTCGAGAACCGACAAATTCACGTACAGATTGTACTTGTTGACAAAGTGCAGGGTTCCTTAAATCCAACATTTATCCAGTAATCAAACCCACACACCAATGGCGCATTATTCATTCAGTATGATCTCCATGTACCTACAACTCACTATTAATTTACGGTTGACTCAGAGATACCCCTCCGATCATGACACAGCATGATCCTGACTTTGAAACCATCAACATAACTATACATTTTCACATCAGAAAATCCACAAGGATCTAACGATCCTTGTCAATCTAAAATCTCACAAACAAACTCAGAATTGCTGGCTTCTAGGCTTTAGAATCTATTAGAGAAAAGTGTAAACATTAGCTCATTTAGAGGCAGACAGAGACAGTTACCTCTTTGCCATAAATCTGAAAAGATGCATTTATAGCTGGATCCTCTGGAGACATGAGCATAAACCAGCAGAGTAGCGCCTGTTTATTATCTTCCCAACGCTAGTCTCAAGCAGTGCTATCCATATATAGCAAGTTTTCAGTTCTCTTCCAGTGCAGTATTTCTACAAAACAAAGGAATCTACGATGATATTCTTACTTAACCTATTGACACACAACATTTAAATGACACATTTGTGGATACCTGAAGGCATTGGACTTTTAACAGGCATGCAACAGGGTCACAAAATTATGTGCTCCTCTTCTAATGGAATAGCCCGACAAAGAAATCACTTACATTCGAAAAGGCCTTAAGACCATGATTCAACCTGACAAAAAAATATACATATCACTGTGAATCCGCAGTTTTGTCTTTCTTCCACTCTTAGCCACATTAACTGTTTGAGGAAAATATTTAATCTACAATAGAGTGTGTGTTCTGCATTCCAGAACAAATCACAAATAAGTAGGCAAATAAAGAGGGTTTATGACCCCAAATTAACAGTCTTCCAAGTAGTCGAAAGGAACTTCAAAAGAACAAAAGCCGCCTGGCTAGGCATTCAAACAGTTGCTCAGTTCCTTGATGACGAAAGCTGAAAACTATGACTATCTTGTAACATTGTGGATTGCTTTCGTGATATAGGTTCAATATGTACTTTAAACTAACACTTTATGGGATCACTCGACTCTTTCCCCCCAACCTTTCCCAATTATGTTATGCATGTGCAGTTTCACCAGACTCTCTATGTTTGAAGCTCATCAGTAGGCGATAGAATGAAAGTATGCTTGCTGGTATTCTTTTATCAGGGACACACCAACAGATCTCTAAGAGGAAACGAAAAAAAAACATTTTAGTGTGTGCTATAAATCAATACTGTTACAATTCCAATTAAACCAATAGTATAAATCTGAGGAGGTATTCTACAAAAAAAGCAGTTACGTGATGGAGCCTTTTTTTTCATAAATTAACAATATCTTTGTTTTACAGAATCACATATTTTCATGTAAAGAAAGAAAAAATAAAAATTTGCTGTGCAGTGTTATAATTTAACTGGCAACAATGACACACTTGGCTAGATTAGAATTATCATGGGAGGAAATTTATTTTATCATCAGAGCTACCGCACTGGCAGAGAGATTCTTTATCTTGCAACCTTAGCATAACTTGGAGATTAACGTCATGTGTTACTGAAAGTTGGCGAATTTTATGGCCTTATTTCTTAGTTCCTTCTGAGCCTTAGTCGATTGATTAGTTACCTCATGCCTTTTAATTTTAGATGACTTTCTGACTCTGTTGAAATGTCACACATTTCTTAACTGTGGTGGCTGTCTAAGTTGTGGTTCACTCAGAAGAACCATTTCTTTATCATTGCACCAACATCTATCAACCACATGAACATCATCTGGATAATTCATTTCTCAACAATTCATTAAATATACTGAGATTATCCCGTTATGACATTCAGTAGTTAGAAACGACACAATTTGCCTTGAATAATTGTCAAACGCATGGTACTCTAGAATACAAAGAAACTGCTGAATGATTATCGACCATCGTTGAGGAAAGCTACTGAGAATGTTGATGACGTTATTAATTCTTAAACTTAGTTTACGACTGTCATAACTTCTTCAAAAATATATCCTTATATTTTTGTTTGATTGGAGTGTATTGAAGACCATACTTTCGTTACCTTACAAAAGCAAATTTCAACGTGTACGAAACAGAAGATCTCCATACTATAATTCCGTAATTGACTATATCGATGCTTTATGATTTTTTTCAGTGTCCTATATATTTGTATTTTATATTATTTCAAGAATTATCTGTTGTTCTGAACTTGAAATTGAATCCTTTACTCTTTACCATTTCCTTGCTACATTTTCCGTTTTGTCTAAAAGTTTTTGTAGTCCTTCTATTGAGGAAACGATTGCAAAAGTGTACGTTGCGATGCTGGAAACATATCGAAGTAATCCCAAACCACACTAGATAGGATGCCATATGCGGAATTGCATTCAACAGTACCAGCTATCAATAATTAATATGCTAGATTTATTGTACTCAAATTACTGTCACTACCTGCAGGACAAATAGCAAGTCATTCTAATAAATTTCTCACTAAAGTTGCTAAAATTTTCTAACAAGTTAATCAAAAAACATTTTCTATTCACATTCCGAGGGTCCGCGTGCGAATCAAAAATTTATTATATTGCGAAAGTCAATGCGAATATTTAAAAACACCCAAATAAACCTATATATATATATATAATATATATTTAATATATCTATATATATATATATATATAATATTATATATATATATATATATAAATATATAATATATAGATAATATATAATTAATATATATATATATATATATACTATATTATTAATATATATCTATATTATATATCATATTATTTTTAAAATTAATAACTTCAAGAAAAAAAAAAAATAGTCGCTGGGATTGTATAGTTTGCAATAATTTTAGCTTCATTCTTGTCATTTACATATACAAAATTATCGTACAGGTTATTATTGCATCCAAAAATGATATATATTTTGAAGATATTATGCAGGTCTTTAGTATAACTGTTGGCAATTTGGCCATATTTGATTTCACAACACTTTGTTACGTTTAATTCACACTCTTCAAACACAATATTTATTAACATTATATTTTTCT
>JABUQX010110584.1:0-29427 GCA_015478945.1 Trachelipus rathkii | reverse complement strand
CTCTCCCTCTCCTCCTTCTCCCTCTCTCTCTCTCTCTTCCTTTCTTCCTCTCTTCCTCTCCTACTCTTCTCTCTCTCTCCTCTCTTCTGTCCTTCCTCCCTCCTCTCTTCTTCTCTCTCTTCTCTCTTTCCTCTCTCTCTTCACCCCTCTTCTCTCCCTTCCTCTCTCCTTCTCTCTCTTTGCCTGCTCTCTCTCTTCTCTCTCATCTCTTCTCTCCTCCTTTCTCTCCCCTCTCCTCCTCCTTCTCTCTCTCTCTCTCTCTCTCTTCTCCTCTTCTCTCTCCTGCCTCTCTACTTACTCTTTCTGGTTCTACGTCGCCTCCCAGGTATCCTCTCCCGTCTCTCTTTCTTCTCTGCTATCTCTCCTTCTCGCGCGGGCGTTCTCTCTCTCTTCCGGCCTCTCCTCCTCTCTTCCTCCGCTCGTCTCTCGTCTTCTGTGGCGGGATCTTCTCTCTTTCTCTCTCTCTCTTTTTCTCTCTCTCTCTCTCTCTCTTCTCCTCTCTTTCCTCCCCCTCTCTCTCTACTTCTATATATTATCTCTCTTCTCTACTCTTTCTCTCTTTCACTCATCTCTCTCTCTCCTTTCTCTTCTCTCTGTCTCTCCCTACCTCTCTCTCTTCTTTCCCCTCTCTCTAATCTTCCCTCTTTATCTCTTTGTCTCCTTGTCTCCTTGTCTCCCTGAAGCAGATTATTTACTCTCAGCCAATCGTAAAATTAGCATTGATAGTTCGGTAAAAACATTCTCCTTCAAACTCGTTTTGCTGATATAATAATGTTAGTTACTTTTACTGTTTACAAGTTATATTTTTTTCTTATATGAAAAATATTTATTCGTATCGTAGGTATCGTTAGGCTATGTTATGCTCACATTATGTTATGCTTGGCTCCACTCGACTAAATTTCCTCATGCTAACGCTCGTGACATAGTTAAAACTTTGCTTGTCTCAGATTTATTTCGAGTTCCTGTCGTGCTTCAATCTAGGTTATCGCTATGATACTGATCTATCACTTATGTTAATCATTAAATATTACACTCTCATATTATCATACGATGTTGCATATAATTCTCCAATGGGATGAGTAGTGCGTAAGTTTATGTCAATGTAGCACTCTACCGTTGATAGCAAATTAATTTGTTAATGAAAGCAGCTTATCGTTATGCCGTATGGAATGTTATGTGATGCTCTGTCCTTAGTTCAAGATAGGATTGTTATTGTAAGCTTTATTGATGTAATACACTTTGTTATGCTAGCATTGTATTCGGTTGTTAGTGTGATAGCCAGAAGTTGGGTTATTGATAAAGATTCTTATTTTTGCTTAAGTTTGTTAAATTATCACTATGACAATGCAAAAATTAGCATGAATGTTGGAAAAGCTGGATTAGTTTGAGTTTTGTATTAATATTAGCTACTCTACCTTTCATAAGTATGTTCATACTTAAGGTATGCTAGGTTTTTTGTTTTACATTATGTTCTTAGTTCAGGTTATGATAATATTAGCTTTTATTGATGCTGTAAACTTTGTTTATATGCTTAGCATTTATTAGCTCGTCAGTGTGCTAGTTAGGTTTTGATAAATTATATTACTATGCTAAATGTTAAATAATATTTTATGTTATAAATATGACGCGAAAAGTAGTGTTCGGTATGCTCAATTTTTGATATGATGTACGTCTACTTATCGATAGTTACGTCATAAACTTTTGTCTTGGTGTTACTGTTCTTAATTCATATGTAAGATATGCTAGTTATGTTCTTATTTCAGGTAATGTTATTTAGGCTTTATTGATGTTAAAACCTTTTTATGGTTAACACTTATTCTCGAATAGAGTGAACAGGTAGTTATAGTGTAGACTATAATTAAAGTTTGGTTAAGTTTGCTTCAATTTACCAAATGCTTTGATACAATTAGTCATATTATTATGTTGGAAAAGTGACGTTAATTGAGTTTTGTATGCCTCAATGTCAGCCTACTTTTACCTTGATATAGTATGGAAGTTTGCCTCCTATGGTTAAGCAGTTTATTCATTACGTTATAAGTATGTTAGCGTTTGTTGTTTAGGTTTATTCTTAGTTTCAGGTTATGCTATGTTAGCTTTATGGTAAGTAGTACTATGTTTATTTAGCATTATATTAGCTTGATTAGTGCTGCTGTTAGGTCTAGGTTATGCATAATATTTAATACTATATTAATGTCCATACCTTCATTACTGTTGTTCTATAGATTATGGCGGTCAAGCACAATGATATATTAAACCTAATATTAGTATAGGTACTTTTATCGATATTACGCCCTGAACTTATACCACGTTGTTAGTAGTTTTATTCATATTGTAAGGGATGCCTAGGTTATGTTCTTAGCTTCAGGTTAAAGTTATGTAGCGCTTTATGACGTTAAAAAACATTTTTATGTTTAAATTTATTCGTCGAATAGAGTGACAGGTATTGTTAGTTATGACATAAATTTTTGTTACGGTTTTTTTAAATATTACAATGTAAAATGTAAAATTTACCATTTTTTTATTATCTTGCAGAATTGTAGTTATGTTTTCCGCTCCGTATGTATTGTTAATCTACTTTACACTTGATTCTAAGTATGGAAGTTTGGCCTTATGTTATAGCAGTTTTTCATATCGTATACGGTCTATTCTCTGTTTAGCGTTTTAGTTGTGTTTTACATTATGTCTTCAGTTCAGGTCTCCTATGCTCATGTTAGCTTTATTTGTTTGTGAAAAACCTTGTTATGTTCAACATTTTATTTATGTTTTGTACAGAATCTTGTTGAACTTGGTTATTCTTGCCAATACTGATCATTCATGGTTTATTCTACCAAAACTGATCGTACGTGGGCAAATCATGCCAAAATTAATCCTGTATTAGATATTGATGCCATAAATGATAGTACGTGACACATTTATGCCAAAGGTAACCTTTCGTGTAAAATTTATCCCAAAAAATCGCTTTTCATAAAAGGAATGATAGGTCAAACTTGTTTATTTTTTTATTCCACGCAAGAATCAACTCCAGATGAACTCTTGCCAGTCAAAAAAATACAATGCCTTCAAAATATTCAGTTTTCAAAGCAAGTACCAACAATTCTGTCGTAACTCATTTGAAATCTGTTATGGATAACATAAGAGTTCTGTAATGGAAGCTTGGTATTAAGTTTCATGAACGTATCATTTTACTATTGCATAATACTTTGTATTAATTTTCCATTTTTAACTGTGTTGAATGCAAAATACGCATCAGTATGTATTTAGGATTTTCTTTTTCTTTGTGCATATGTGTATTAATATAAATTATATACATTTCCGTATATAAGTTGCTTGATATGCAATAAATGCAAAAACATATATATATATATATATATATATATATATATAAATATATATACTATATAGTATTAATATATATATTAAATAATAAAACTATTATTAGGAAAATAAATGTATATATATAAATTACTAATAATATATAGGTCTCTTGGTATGACCTGCGTCAAATTATTAATCAAAGATTAATTTCCTAAATATTAGTAAAACACGCATATATCACAATCTCCACATTGAATATATAAACATAGGTAATAAATTAACTGATATTTGATGATGCGGATTATATCCACAGTATTATAATGCTTTGTTTCGAGCATCTATAATATACCCTTCGTGAATAGATATAAGGGTATCTGAGTGAATTATTAGCTATAGTCCAGTACGTGCGTTATAATGCATAAGCATCACGTTACGTATGAGTCCCACCCTTTTATAATGATTTATGGCCCCCCTTTGACCTACCCTTAATATAGAAGTAGCGGCCACTTACCTATTCTTATTTAATATCTGGATATCTATTAGATTTTATTTATGCGGTTCATTTGGCTACTTTATGATTTATTATTAGTGTCCGTTTGATTACCGTATTCAAGGCCTGAATAGAATGACCGTGCAGTATATGTTACGATGGTGAGAATAAAGTGGATAAGTCTCGATGACACAAGATAGGTATGATCCATAGACGTGACAGTACTATGTGATAGTGGATAAATACTTAATTCCTATTAACGATGCGACATATATATATATAGTTAACGTTTTGATTGAAAAATCATATTGTCTACTAATACATGAAATTATATCTTCCCTTCCACACTAATTCTTCTATAATTCCAACAGATACATACACTACACATCACACCACACACAATACACACACACAACACGGTACGTTAACACACGCACAAAACACACGGCACTTTATATATCCCACACCCTGTCATATTATAGTATATATATATATTCCGTTTACTTAATGACACACATTACATATATACCAACCTCACATAGTATACACTATTTACTCACACCCTACATAACATATACATCACACAAACACACATCACTATACATATCACAATATCTACTACTTCACACTTAGATACCTCTCTAGTAAACTACGTCCACTTCAATACGAGCTGACCTACGTGTGTTGGCCCCTATAATATTAATACACCCATCGAACCGAATATTACATACTTTAACACCTCACCTACCTAGACTCACTCACCAACATCCTACTCACCAAATCATACTTGATAGGCACCTGTTGTTGATGTGCTCAGGATTTATTAGTATAAGTATCAGCCTTTTTGATGACTTCATACTTAGATACGGAGTTCAACTGTTAACGGTGAAATATTCACATACACTATATTGATGGTTCCCAATCACCGTAAGGAGTGCTCATTGGTGAGTATGAGTAATTACTTATATAATCTAGTGTTCTATGTAGTATTTCTATTGAAGTTGCTAATATGCGTGTCAATGTATAAGTGCCAGTTGTATATATATAAGTTAGCCCACATATTGCTACTAGAACACGTGAGTATAAGTTACCTTATTATTTTTCAAGCCTTATATATTTACAGCTACTCCCCTTTAGAGCCTATAGATATTAGCCTCAACATCTATAGTATCTATACCCTGTATATAGGTATGAAGAATCAATTGGTACCATATATTTATTAAATTTGACTAGGATATGATACTTTACATAGTGTGATGTTAGCTGTTTCTTAGTCCTTTTCTAAGACCTACCCTTGAATTAATTAATTTGTATTTATTTTTATTGAAGAGCCCTAATATTTTTGGTTGCCCACTCCCCTATATAAAGGTATGAGTGAGATTCACGATTTTATAGATGTGAGGTTCTATTATTAAGGTGTAAGATTGTCATTTCATTATCTCAGTCACTTTAGCTCGTTTTTCCTACTCCCGTTATTTTTCCTCCGTCTATGTGACTAGTATCCCGCCCGTACCGCTATTCCGGCCCTCCACTAGTGCTCAGCCTCACGCTGAGTACCTAAATTATTTATTCGTCAGCTGCAAGGGCCGCCACCGCGTGGCGCCTGGCAGGCGCAATATTTTCCGCCGAATATCGCGAAAGAATATTGTCACAATATAAACTATTCATACAGTAATTTCTCAAATAATTCTATGATCATTCATTATTATATTCATACTTTAAACTTTATTTTAAATACAATATATATCTATTACAGGCCTTAAAGCTCATGAGTTATAAAACAGTAAATCAAGTAACCATATTTTAGTATATTCAAGTCAGAGGGATTTAGTAGGCTTTGGTTATTCGCTGACTTTACTCTTTTATCTTTCATATATGCCCTAATATCATTTACAGCTTATTACATTCACATAATTAATTAAAATTATGGTATTTTCTTTTATATTTTTGTTTTATACTTCTTTTTTTTTTTAAAAGTTTTAAATGTATAGAATAAACACAGGATTGATATCTGTTATATAAACTATTATATTATTTACTACAATTGAATAAAAATAACATCGTAAAAATAAAAACTAGTTTAAACTTTAACAGACCTTATAATAGAGCTCTAGGATAACAACAGTTAGTAAATATCAAGTAGCGGCTGTTATGAATAGCAATCAAAATAGATTAGGTAATGAGGAGATAAGTTTACTGGCTTTACCTGCTTATACTGGCTTACTGCATTTACTGTATATTTATACATCATTATTCCAAATTACCAACTGTGCTATATTTCTTATTATTATTAATTATTATTTATTTATTATTATTTTATTATATATTTTAATAGATTATTTATATTTAATTATTTAATTTTATGATTATGAATGTTTATTATTAATACTTAATTTTTTATTATAATACATTATATATTTGGGTTAGTTAAGCTATATTATAGTAAATATAAAATTAATTATATTATGATATATAATAAATATATGTAATTATTATTATTAAGAGTGAATGTATATTATTTGATCTGCTTTCTTTTTATTTTCTATTCAAAATACTTATTCATATTATTTTTATTATTTATAGATCATTTATTATATATTATACAATTAATCAATATATATATATATGTCATATTGATTATAAAAGACAATAGATCTAATTATATTACTTTATTATAGATATTACTACTTTCCATATATGAGTTCATTTTAGGATTAATGTATTGATTATCATATATAAGTCAACTATTCAATTTTCTTTTGCTATATAAAATTGTTATCAGATTTTCAGTGTGAAATATTTCACCGATGACTGATCGATTACACCATACATCTTTATCAACGAAAACGACATGAAGCATCAGCACAACCTAGGGCTCACCACCACCCCGTTTGAAAATGTCGACATTTGCGAAAGGGCCTCAACTATTGGAAATGCTGGTTTTTATTTCTATCATTATTATACTATTATGTTTCTAAAACATAATAGTGTCACAGAGATATGGATATGACACACAGTCACAGCAAAAACTTAAACCATGATTCAACGATACACATTAACCATCCAAATCACACACTAGCTTATAATTATGCACTATAATAAATAATATATATTAATATATATTATAAATTATAAGTTTCTTAATATATATATGTATAATCTTATTATTATATATACAAATACACTATATAAAAATGTTGATGACGTATAGAGTGGAATAAATAACCTATCACATAGATAATATTACCTGTGTATTTAAAAACTTATAATATTATTTCTAAAATATGTATCTGATAAATTGCTATTAAATCGAATCTACTCAAATTTCATCAGGAAGTCTACCGCCTCCACTATCTCTAAAACAGTTTATAAATAATTCCAAGATAAATGGCGTATCAATTGCTACCTTGCAACAAAGGTTTTAACGTAATATTAGCTTGTATTGCAACATATGATTATATCAGCTTATTTACATTGCTTTATGTGTAATTCACTGCTATTTATATATCTAGTATTTATATATAAAAACCTCTTGCATATTTATAAACAAAACTAATTAAATCACTGCAAAATTTATGAAAAATAAAACATTTTTTTAGGTTTGTTTTGAATTAATACATTTATATATATATATTAATTAATTTATTATTTACATACTATATTTTACTTAATAATATATATATGATAATCTTATTTATTATCTAGCTCGATTTGTTAATTATTATTTAATATATATTAGTATTTATATTAATATTATATTTAATTTTAATTTATATATAATTATTATTATTAATTAATTTATTTATTATTTTATAATTATATATTATTTAATTGAATTTTAATATATAGTAATTAATTAATTATATATATTATATTTATTATATTATTATTTAATAATATATTATATATAATTCTATATTAATTTATTATGAATTATTATTATATTTTATTAATTATATATTTTAATATATATATTATACTACCCAGTATCATATATGTTACATGCTTATATTTTAACTATTTAATATCTAATCTATATGGTATACATTGACATCCAACATCACAAAATAACACTAACATCAACACTTCTACTATAACATACTAACTCACACACATCACTAACACACACCTACACTAACAATAACAGATACTCATTAAAACAGAACTTCTGTGTTACTAATTTGTTATATATATACTCCAGTTCTTCAAAATCTAATAAATACTGTATAATATATATCCATGTTTAACATGTGGAATATTACTTTCTCGTAAAACATACAAATAATTCATCGACCATCAACGCACAGGAATCTATCATAAACACCAAGTCACACACACCGAAATACTCAGCGAAAGCGATCACACCTCAACTGTGGTTATCTCACATTCCTTTTATAAAAAATATCACTGATTAAACATCCATCGGTAAGGCTAATGATTAACGAACATATAACGGAGCGGTTAATTTATTCAGGAATATATCTATAAAGAAGTTTAGGAGAAACTACACTTTTTATTCCATATCTACTCGTGGCGACTCGAATCAATAATCTCTAACAATAGACTTCCAGCTAGCGAGTAACTGTCTACTCAACGAGGCACTCGAGAGGCGATGAGATAACGCTTCAAGTACATATAGACAATATATAGACCAAGTTAAGAAAACGTCGAGATGCGGTAAATGATAGCATTTATATATCCCATAAAACGCACAAGAATAATGAATTACTCTCTCTTCTTCTTTTTTAACCAATTGGCAATTTTACGGCAATTCGCGAGAAGGCTAAAACAGCTCGGGTTAAGGTGGATGGAGACAAGCTCAAAATGACATAAAGCGGACAAGCCTGAAGGCAAATTGCAACACCACGCCCTGTTGCGTTAGTGCAGCTCCTTCATTTGCATTAAACTCATCTTTAGAAAGGCATTCTCAAATTCCAGTCGTGGAAGTTTATAATATCGCTTGATTCTATCTGATAGCCCATTCCTAAATAAGCATGACGAACTAGCCGAATAAGTACTTTGCAATAGAGATAGGTATAAATGTGCATTCCAGTAACTACTACCACTCAACAAGATTAACTCACTCAGTATTATAGCTCTATATATTATAAAATAAATACACATGAAAACTATCTCATTAAGAAGGTCCCAGTATTCCGTATGAATAAATAAAGCAACACTCAGATCTCCATCTCTCCACAATACTCAGTAATAAACTAACACTATGCAAAATCAGGTACAGCCCCGATATGACTCCAGTGACAAAACAGCTAAAATATCCGAAATATATTCTCTCCACAACAGCCTCGAAGGATTCTCCATTGAATGGTTGTTCAACAACAGCATCATATGACGCATTGTATACTTTGTTAATAGACATGATAGACTTATTACCTCCATGATGAATTTATATATATGTGATCTTCTCGCTGTTGCTATTATTAGTGAATATGAGTACTTATTTACTCAATATCTCGTGTCTCAAATTTAACTATGCCATTCCTATATACTTTATATATCTCTCTCTATTTATAGTTATCTACATAGTCACTACTTGTACCCTCCAATTATACTCAACAGAACGATAAAGTGGCAAAAACATCACTGCTGCCACTCTCACGCTTCAAGCAATAGAATACCGTGCCTGGACTTACGGTGCGTATCTGACATAAAATGGTGTTGAAGAAATAACCCAACTAGCTAGTGACAGAAGATCACATCTAATAATACGGCCACCTAATATTATAATCGAGTGAGATAAGAGGCATTGTATGACAATCGTATAATTCTCATGTCTATATACTCTTAGTGGACCAAATTTTCGATATACCTAGAGTTTCGTCTAAAAGGATATCACTAATATTCACAACAACCGCTTATTAGACACCGATATAAATAAAAGATAATAATCAGTGTGGAGAATTATAATGTTATCCATAATATCGTGCATTTTAAACTCAAAATAAATATATCAGGAAAGATAACTAGTGTATCTCTAGCCTATGTAATGAGTAAGATCCTGTCTCTATAAGATAAAATTATGGTCTATATATAGCAAGTTTATAAGCTTGCCAATATTCTCACAAACATATATTAGTCAGAGACGTCAGCTTCAACAAATGCAAATCCATAAACACTCGATCCACATGGTTTTAATCAAATATCCCATTCAGGTGTAAGGATTATTTCTATTTGGTAGAAGAAATGATCATAACATAGATCATAGCATAGTAATCATACTATCTAGATGTGCGCTTCCTTTCTTTTCTTGCGATTTGGCAGACATCATTACTTGATCCTGTTATCTTATTCCTATGGCACAGCGCATGATGTAAGGTTGAGCGTTCTGTGCCTGAAGAGAAATTATGATTTATCCGATTTATGAGGGACTCTACGAGTGTGTTAATAGAGAAGAAAACATATGTCTATGTGGCTAGTACCGCATAAATATTGCTGAAGCCTAAAGCTCGCAGAACGTTGTTCAAATATTTTACACATCCTTCTAAGTGTCATATGCATTATCTGTCGATATAATCTAGATTCCCTTTATATTCACTAGTTTCCGTCGCTCCATAACATCACTGTGAATATCTGTGATTATAAGAGACAAGTATCAAAGATAATAAGATAGCATACGCCAAATAACCTATGACCTAAGTAATAAAATTAGTAACTCTGATATATTCGATTAAATCATTAAACTTAGTGTGGCTCCTACCTATTAACTATCGAGATGTTATATCGTCGACAATGAGTTGTACAATGGAACTTACAAGAGGGTATGAACGAGGGGAACAAACGATTAAAAGGGGAACAGAAATATAAGTAGCCTTTCCTATTGATTAAATGAGTTACTGAGGCTGAGAACGTATAGTCAGCGTACTAATGTGTCGGATGCAGCGGTATACTGATGCTCAGCATTGGTGATATACTCAGTATCAGTTCCTGAAAACTAAGATGATTGCAATACCATTCGTGTGAGGCAAATATAGGTACTCGTGCTACGTTTACAACTACAATATTACATTGACTCAATATTCACTCACTTAGCTATGACAAGGCCATAGTTAACTACCATCGTATATTAACTATTAAATCTAATAATTGGGCCTAATGATATAATAATGATATGGGTGATATAGTAGGGTAGGGTAACCGCACCAGCATGTAGGGATCATGATGTTAATAATACACTAGTGTGATATATTTAGTAGACGCCATACAGGTAATACTATATGTACTCAATATATATATATTAATAATAATAGATATGATAATATATATGCAAGTGATCATATAAATCATTAGTGAGGTGGATAGGTGATATATACTCAGTACTATAATACTATGAATTAATAACAGGTTAAGTAATAGTCGAAGAAAGCAGTATAATAAAGCGTAAAAATTGATCATGAGCACCCAAAGCATTGAGATAAGCAGGATATTTTTACATCAGATTAATATATATAATCAAATCACATTATGACCTAAGCTAAAATACAAATATAATTGTAATTGATATATAATAAATCAAATAATCTAATTATTTATTTAGCATATGTCTTTAGATAGTTAATTAATTATAGGCATTGAGATACTATCTCATCTAAAGTATAGTATGTAGTATTTATCTAAGAGATTAACACTCAGTGTTCAAAATATATTACAGAAATTATGAAATGAAAAGACGTACGTACTTTCGTTACAAATAATTTCAAATTTTCATGCGAGGGATGGAGTTAAGATGAACTTAATTTATCATTATATAACTAACTCATATTGACTCAAAATCTTACTGTAAAGTATGGCCATATCAACAGCATTATAACAATCAGGTATATACATAACCGCTATACTTTAAGAGTAATCCAGATTGTCGAACACCTCATCACATCGAGAATGAATCCTGCCTTATCGATGTGAACACTATATGAGTGAACAAAAGATTACTACTCCTGCGCAAGTGAAAAATCCTGTTCTTATTCATATCGTGTGCTGCTAGCTCGCTGTATTAGATACTTCTGCACAATTCGTGCTCTCTAAGTAGCATGATGAATATAATTATGTAACGTCAAAAACGTAGAAAGCGGATGGGATGAAATAGAGGTCGGAGTGAATACTATGCTACGCTGTACGTCTCATATGAATGGAGCGTCAGGTTAATCTCCTGGTAAGTCATCATAATCCGTTATAGCTAGAAGCAACTTCAAGAACGTTTATAGACTTGATCTTAATGTGTACTGGCCTACGTGTTTATTTAGTTACCCTGAAATATGTGCTCCTGTCTTGCATTCGTCATTGTATCATAGCTCCTCTGGTCCTGATGTCCATGAAGCGATCATTGTCCAGCTAGCGTGTAGCCTGAAACTGAGAATGCCGATATAGTGAATTAGATGGTGTGAAAGAGAGCGACTGCTGTTAACGAGTCTCTACCAACATAGTCATCATAAGCTATCCCCACTTCGGAGTTAATGTTAGATATTGAGGTAGGAGCTGATATGCTAAGAACTGTATAATCGCTATCTGGATATGAATTTGTCGACCTGGTTTAATTAAGACTGGTATATACCAGTATTAATGCTTAAGTAGCTTTGAGTTGGATAAAAGTCAATGATGAAATAAGCCACTCTATTCAGAAGTGTGTCAATCAATATAACTCACAAAGTAATCGCACTTACCTCATCGTATGTACAATCAATCGAAAAATACCGCTATAAATATAGAAGTATGGTGAATACTCATGGTATATTATTAAATAAACATCCTAGCAGTATTGAAGTAATCTGTAGTATGTACACACGTGAGAAGAATGAATTCAAAACCCCTACCTGTCGCTGGCAAAAATATGAGTATAATCAGAATAAGGAGCACCTTACCCTCTGGAATCTGAAGTCCACAGATATCAGAGCGTAAGACTATGTCGAAGACATGATGGATACACTTAGTGGGAAACTATAGTAAGCTGAACAGTTAATAATACCATAACCATCAGGAGAACCGTTTGGCTCTGTACCTTAAGATAGCACAAAAGTAGAAGTTAATGATATAGATAATACAGAGACGTGATGAGTATGTAGAGAAAGAATCGAATATAAGATACTACACACTCACTCAAATTACATAATATGTGTGACAAACAGTAACTACAAGTATTTTCTAATCCAAGCACATGGATATAGACGACAGATATATAAATAAAATACATAATGAAGAATATACATTAATCAACAACAATAGCAACAACATAAAAACGGATATAAACTATAAAAATTCTATTCGACATAACACTTAATATATATATGTAGTATAGCTCACTCGTGATCAAACTATAGTAGCGACATAAGAATCTACTCCGTTTCATCTCACGAAGATAAAAGATGAAGGTCAATTTTAACTTGTTTCAAAAAGGATTCTCTAAAATAACTAGCTACTCAGAAGGTTCTCACACGTGTTATGAAATACGGCACCTCGTATAATATATATAATATAACATTGATGCGTCGTCGCTAACTCTAAACTGGAGAGATTACTATGAAACCAACTGTAGGGCTAGGGCGTAACATATATTGGACTCATTAATAGAAGATATACCTTCAACCTACATACTCAGTAAATAAGATAGAGTCTAAGATGATAAATATATAATGTGAAATATAGCACTCAAGTGAACAATGAATGTCTGATTTTACGTCTCTACACACTATTTGGACCAAAATTACCTGTGTAACCTTTAAACGAAGTTCTACGCACTAATATATCTCCCTCCAAAATTGAAAGAAATCGGGCCAGATAATTTCGAAATTAAAATAGCGTCAAACAATTGGCTAAATAGAAAACCAAGAAGCACAAATAATTCCACCCCTAAAGATTCTGAGGCACTAGCAACTTACAGCTCTAATTGAACAATAATTAAAATCTGAAAATTTATGCTGAAAGACGTCTGCCTCGATATGGCTCCTGTAAGGAAAAAGTGGGCGCACGATAGTAGGGATAAGTGTGGTTTACACGATCAGAAATAGTGGCGGAAATAATAAACCAATAATAATTATGAAATTGATTAGACACTCAATAAACCAAGCTTTGACTTAACATTAATTATAAATGTATGCTACAACTAAAATTTCTTATGGAAACAAAGTGACAGGGATCTCCACCCCTAAAGAGTAATATAAGTCAGAATGGTTGCAAATAACCATGATCAGATCTCAAAAACCAATATGAATGAATGTCATATACAAACTCACACGATGCTAATTAATAAACACGCGCAGAGGAGCACTGACTCAATAGCACTCCCACATATATCATCCTACACCGGGTACCCTAAAAATTGATAATATGACTTAGAAAAGACAGTAACTCAAAGAGATCCAACAAACAACTCTCGAAAGTGTGTACGTTCAAAGGGGGCGTGAATATGTTAGTAAAATGTATTTCAAAGTTTTACGTTAATACTAAACGACTTGTAAGTCAGCATTCTGTAAACTTGAGAAAACTGTGTCTCCGACTGATAAAAATTAGTGGCCTTTTACCAAAAACCTCCCTATTAATTCCTGTAAATTGGCCTTTCCTTTTCTTAATCACTCTGATCAAAGATCTGAATAGCTACTACATACTCAGATACGTATGGTAACATGATGAAGTTTTATATACCAAATAATAGAGATGTTAAAGAAACTCGACAATGCTACTATATAGTTTATAACTCTGAAGCGAAACATACTACGATATAATTAATTAATCACCAAAAGGTACTAGCTTTAAAGCTAAAAAACAGTTAACATATGCTCATAATATCAAGCCGACGTAGCTGATTATATCTGTAAATTACATGATCACTTCTACTACTGTGTACGCAATATGAATATGGTTAACAGGTGAATATATCTAACTCGCACGAAGATGTGAGTAACTTCAGTGCGGTACGGCTACTGTGTGACGTTAATGGAATTATATGAATTGACGCTGTTTTGGAAATAGATCATAACAGGTCTCTCATACGAATATGTATACAAAGATCATGAACTCTCAGAGTGGACTGGATGTCATGCGAATAAAAGAGAAATAAATAATGCTCCAAGTGACCTATGCTGATGAGCGTATGTGGGGGCCTCCTGAACAACAAAACATATGTGATAGTCGAGTGTTGGATGGTTGGCTGTGATGGGAGTGTGAGTGTGGGTTTCGGCGCCGGAGGCAAGGTACTAAACGGTGTAAGTATATGAACATATTCTAAAGCCCAGAATCGACTAGCGCAATGAATTTAGAATAAAGTAATGTACATTAATCTCTCCTAATTGAGCATAATAACCTTAGTAAATTAACAAAATAAATATTAATAAATATATAATAAATAATGAAAAGAATATATAATAATTAAATATTGAATATAATAAAAATACATGAATAATCAATAATCCAACTCAAATCCTGTCCTCGCGCTGTTCTTATAAGAACTTCAACACAAAATAATAATACTCAAACGCAGATATGCGAGCTGAATATAGACCTATAAAAATATTTATACAGAATTAATAACTGAACAAATAAAAATCGCTTCTATAAATAAAAATGGGTCATATCAGATCTAGATATGTCTCAACAACATGCTTGTGGAACAGACATACGAATAGCCAACAAGAGTATAATCACAGAAGGCTCTCTCATTAATAACAGGATAAAAAACGCAAGAATTGAAAAAACTACCTAGATTCATATTGCCATAGCAACATGCCTGGGCTAATCGCACTTATCTGTGTATAATAGTTGGACTACATCCGAATAAGTCATTCAAATACTTAATGTAAAGAAATAAGGTAATATACTACTTGCGAGAAATCAAGGTGTCTATTCATAGCAAATCACTTGTGGGTGTTCGAACTATACCATGTAAAGCAAGGAATAAAATTCGTTAAAACAGAAGTATATAGATATATATCAACAAAAGAGCATATGTAAAGAATAGACAAGGTTAAATTAGTTATCAATATTAATGAAAGTCTAAGTCATGCATGGTGTGTCATTCCTCGGCGCGTGTGGTTCTGTATAGTTTTAATTTACCAGCAGTTGTAACTTCTGTGTGTAGAAAATTTGATGGATTTGCGTTGTTGCAGTTGTGTTTGTTGTATTCAAACCAGTATGTAGATTAGCAATAGCACTCACGCCAAGATAATGTTAACATATATCAATATTTACGTTACATATCATTAATAATGAATTTGAGAAATGTAAATAAAATCAATAATAATCAGTCATAATGATAATATCACTGAACTAATAATTATATATGATAACAAATATATGATATACGAGAAGAAACTAAATAAAGAAAATAAAATAATAATAGACATATGCATAAAAACAATAGGTAAAATATACAAATCATACTATCACAATAACGCTTTTATTTATATTAGATTTGAAATAATAGTGGATAATAATAACTCTAATAAAAGCTCATAAAAATGAATAAAAATAAATAAGTTATATAAAATAAAAGGATAATGACGGTTTTTTTGAACTAGCATGTAAGAACAAGCGATAATAGAAATTTTAATTAAAATAATACTTTTATACTGTATAGTTAAAGAAAAGATAATAATAAACACTAATAATCTCATAATTAATACCAACTATTATTAAGGGAACAACTGAAAAAAGATATGTCTATATTGGATAAAAAATTATAATCTATATAATAAGCAATTAGATAATAAATCAGAAAAATCAATAATGTAAATAAGAATATTATCGATATAAATAAATTATAGTTATTACATTAATTATATATAAATTAATAAAATAAAAATAAAATCAATAATAATAGAATAATAATATATACCAATAATATATAACAAAAAAAAAAATAATAATAATAAAATAATAAATAATAATATATAATATAATAAAAAAGCTAAATAAATCTAATATAATTATTAATAATAATTGAATAAAATAATTATATAAAATAATAGCGAATAACAAGAGAATATTATTTTAAGTTTCATAAACTAGAGTGCGCTAAAGCCCGAAAACTGGACGTTATTGAAGCCTCTCGTGGATCAGAGCAGAGATAAATTACCATAAGTGTCCATAAACAACCCTGCTTTATTGGTTTCGTATGCAGCTCTATCCACGATGCTTAGTATAGAAATTCCAATGAATCAGTGACACTGAGCTTGAAGGGTAATGTTTAAACTTATGCATTAATATATACATAAACAATATTTCATATACAATTTGCTAGGTGCGAGAAAAATAATATTATCTGGAGTTACATAACAGACATCGTGCTCTCGATACCTATCTCTCTCCTACAGTTTACACAACTAAGACTATGAAACAAAGGTTATATATATAAACAGACAACACATATTATATAAAAGAAAACACAATTTTAATAAATATTAGGATGGTAATGCGACGTGACAAATAAAAGCTCTCTGCGTGTTACTATTCAGAAAATGCGTAACAACCTCATAAGCCTTACTTCTCACTCTTTGGGCTAGGCAAGACATGAGATGTATCAAAGTATTTGACTGCTAAAGGCCTTAAATGCCCAGTCATACTGTTCATATAATTAATACTATCTCAATAAGTATGAAATTAGAACATGAAAATTACCTTATAATAATATATATGAGTAACAACGTAGTGTAAGTAATGTACTCCATAACATTTTTGGTATACGGGAAAGACAATTATAGCATGCAGGTCATCTCCGCGCCGACAGGGAATAGACAGAACACATGCCGGATGCGGCTGGTACGCGTGGCGCTCGGGTACTAGCAAGTCTGGTAAACGATGGTGACCAGGAGTGGACACCGATAAGGCTCTGTGAAATGAATGACAGCCGCAATTCTAAGAATATATCAGAAACTAATAAAACTATAGTCTGACACCACCACGAACGAATCAGCTCCATTTACTCCTTAATCAGAGTGAGTGAGTAGGCATCTAATATACGTGGTGCATAATTACATAATAGAATCAGACTTTCAAGAGATAGTCTGAGAAAGGCTAAAATAAAATAGCGTATGAAAAACTCATACTGGCAAGAGAATTTACTATACAACTATCCTATTACTCACCAACTAGTTTTACTACCGAGTTGTTATATATAGACGTAGACAGAAATATTCGGGAAGTTTTCGGATTGAATGTGTTTCATCTATCAGTTCTACCCAAAGGTCATTCAGTGGCACATATTAAAATTTTAGTTATAAGGCGGAGATATACTGAATGTCAATAACTTGGCACTCATGGCATCACCTCGCACTCACCTGGCACTCAAGAATACTCATTAGAACACTAAAAGGACACCATTAGACACTCCTTACGGTGATTGGGAATCATCAAGTTGAACCGTAAAAGTTGAACCGTCAAAATGAGAGTCATCAAAGCTGAACCATCAATAATCTGACCATCAACAAAGTGCCATCAAAGTGAAGCACAAAGGTTGACCATCAAAGTTTGAGCATCAAGTTGAGCCATCAAGTTGAGCCATCAAAGCTAAGGAGCACTTAAAGCCTGTATTGGAGCACCCTGAAGTCCGATAATGTCTATTCCACTAGGTTATGATGCAGCAGAGGTAAGGTGTCAATATCCGAACGGAAATAATCGGAGCGTCAAAAAATCGCATGCCACATGCGTAGGCCTGGAAAATGCCTGTCTTTCTTTTTTGTAAGGGGAACAATTAATGTCCCCCCCCCCAAAAAAAAAAAAGTACGATTGATTCAAAATCCAAAGAATTCACTCTCCATTAACTCTACACGTGCTGTATAGTGGTCGGTGGTAAGATGTTATGTGACTTAAATGTGTTAAATGGTAGTGTATCACTTATAGGATGAGTGAGAGTGCTGATGCGTAGGTGTAAAGTTGTCTAGTTGTAGGGGTTAGTATGGATCAGAGAGTGTTTGTTGTATGGGGTAAGGGTAGGATGTTAGAGCGAGGAGTTCGTAAGGCATGTATTGTATCTAGGGTTGAGGTGTAATGTATCTTATGAGAGGTTGGTATGTAAATAGCGGGTGTATATGTGTCTTAAGTATGTGTGATTGTGAATGTATGTTGTGGACTGTGAGGTATGTACGGTGTTAGAAGTATATGTTAAGTCATGTGAGTGGATAGGGGTAATGTGTGTATATATATACCTAGCGGAGTGTGTCGATGTGTTGAGTAATAGTTAGCCTGAGTGTTTTAATGTACGTTGATGTGCTATAATATTATAGCGTATCTCAGGTAGTGTGTGTTAGGTGTAAAATAGTTGGATTGGATAAAATTAAATATGAATTCATAATTAGGATAATAATAATAAACAGGACAGGTAATACAAATACATTGATTTAAGCCGAAAGGTATATAAGTGACATGTATCCCTACTAACAAGGTACTTGACGATCAAGTAGACTACTACATGTGCTCGACATATAATTCATTCACTTAATATTCCATCTCTGAAACCTATATGAAAGGCCACCATTTCTTAGGCCCTGAATACCAATCCGTCATCTCAGAAGGACTCCGAAAAATTCAAGGCCAAGACTAATCGAGGATATCTCAAGGGAGCACAACGAAGTCTAAAAGAGGGGGATCACGCCCCGTTACGGGAGCTCAAAAAGGGGCCTTAAAATCGGATCGCCTCCGACACAATTACGACGGTGCGCTATACCATCCGTTAGGAACCACTATCGTGGCTGCCGAAAAAGTACAAAAAGGCCGATAACTGTTGAACATGGTAGTCGAGTATCGCTCTCTCAGATGTAACTACATCACGCGATCGAAACCTATCATGGTTAGGGTCCAAACAGTTACTAGGTACCTACCGACGCTCCTAACGTATCATTTTATATATGAGTCGGGGTTCGTTAAAAGAGTTCACGTTTTACATATGACAGCGCTGATTATTCTAATAAGGCCTCTCAAGAACGTTAGGTATCCCAACTCAAGAGTTGCATGATATTGGATCTGTGGTGCGGATTGTGGTGGGTTATACTGTGATGGCACAGTGAAGCGCTCGCGGTGTGTGCTAATCCGTGTAGGGTGTAACATCGAGACGGTAGCCAGCCGTTATGAGTGTCTCTCTAGTACAAGAGAAGTAGAATATCTCGATCACATTGGTGTACTAAGCTATTCGCCATGGCTACATGCGTCTACTTAGGGACATTTTTGACGCACAACATAAGTGCACCATTGCGTATATAAGTTTAAATGCAAAGTTCATGACATAGAGCTGCAATTCAATGACCCAGAACTCATCGCGTCTCGTTATTTTTGCGAGCTAGCACCCTTCGTATCGAGTGTCCTTAGAGCGCTGCGAGCTTGCTTCTCAAGTTCAAGCAATATGGAGCTAACTTAGCACCGGATAGAATGCCTATGATTACATTTTGTACAACGTGATCTGCAAGCATTTTACTGCCCCCCCGACAAAGGACGTCGACGCGTATCCGTGTATTCTACGTTGTGTTCTCGTATACGAACAGACGAGTCCCAGTGGTTGAGCTGGGAGAGGGGAAGCTGTATCTCTCCCACAATGATTTCCATCTCAATATTTTTTTTCCTATATTCCTCTCACTCCATCAGACCTCTTTAAATATCTCTTTTCGTATTTTCTCTTTTGAAAGAGGATGCCTACTTTCCCGCCTCCCCATGACCGCTCCTTGTCCATTCGGCTTCCTTTATTCGCATGGGTCTCAGTCCACCTCACTCATCCCCGTGGATAGAGGGTTATTCAATTTTCGAATAAAACCTCGGGTTCTTTCTGTGCCCATGACTGTTAACCAATTCGTTAGAGCGAACTCTCAGAACCACTTGATAAATTTACGGTGAGTGTAGCGTCCAGCACATCTTTTCTCGGCGTGGATAATTCTGCTTTAACGTAAGTTATATGGAGTGTCGATGAGTTGTTATCAGAGAGAAGCGGAGTCTGCATGTGTAAACCGGTCGTGCTGCTTCCCAGTGGCGCTCATTCGAGCGCACACTACTCCACAGTCTCCTACCATACTCGTCTCTAGTGGCGTCGGAAGTTATATGAAGTCCTGCTGGCCTGTGATTATTGTGCGAGAACTCACCTCCTCTCTTATTTTAATATACGCCTTCCAGCCTATCATGTATTACTTTTTATGTTTCCATTCTAAATTTTTTTTAAATTGACACTTAGGATGAAGTTCGGAGAAATCTGCAAGAGTGGTTTAATTTTTTTATGTAACTAGCTCTTCAAGAAAAAAACTTCATTAATAACTTGGCGTGCATATTACCACTGTCGGAGTTCTCGTCAGCCTAACCCAAACCTTGGTTCCTCCTATTTCTAGGCAGCAGATGTTCCACTTTTATACTATCTACTACAGCCTCAAATCCTCTGCAAACCTAAACGATCGTCACCCGTGGTATGCCTTTACACTCCTCAGGGGCCCAAACGGTTGAGATCATCCCGAAAGGTGCCCCCGGGCAAGTCTTTCTCATTTGTTTCTAATATTTCTCTGATTCCGGAAATAGCAGCTCTTAACTTCATTCCTGATTAACTGTATGCTTATTTGCGATCTCACTATTCTCAAAGCCTTACTGCGCAAAGAATCCTCTCTCTATTCTTACCGACCTATATGCACTTTAGAAAAAGCTATTAGAGTGTGAAAGACCAGCTCAGACACATATTATAATGAGTAAATGGTCCACTCTCTTCAAGCTGCCCTACTCTCGAAATCAAGTTCTATTCTTAGTCTATTCACTTTAGTCAGTTACTCTCGGATAACATCTCTCATATTTTCAGTTCCTGTATAGGTAAAAATTATAGAAATACGAATCCAAAGGTCATATATTTAATTATTTATTACAATTAGAAAAAACTCAAATAATTAATGCATATTCATTATTAAATATCTCCAGCAGAAAAAGATATGTTTACTCATAATAGTGCTTTAACAAAACATTTATAGATTTCCTCCCATCGTCGGTGAGATCGGCTATACTACTCAAATCCTCGGTATACTGCTATACTTATTATATCCTCTTATCTACAACTATACTAAGGGTGAATAATGGGTTTACTATTTACTCAGTTAGTTCAAACGTTTTAATATCCTATACCACCAAATCTGATTATTCCTATACCGTAATTAATAATATGCCAAACTGAATGGTACATCCCCGATATAAATATATAACTATTGTTAATAAAAATCCAGCATGGACTAATATGTGACCCATAGTTCTAACGTAAAGAACATATTATCTACACTCCTACTTTGTTGAGGATAAATAAACGCAATTACACTACTATGCTCAATAAAATGAGAATGGTAATCTTCAGTTCCACATGGCTTTACAGTGTGCCATACATTAATTGGCATGTTTCAAACAAGTGATAAGTTTTTTGATAGGTAGCACCATTAATAAACAATGAACAAGGTAGATTTTGTTATAATCCCTGACATCCAGCGCCTCTCACAATGTAAACAAATTACTCCACAAAAGACAAAGACATATTACTTAGCTTCAATGCCTGCGGTCCCCTGCTCTCTCGATTATGATTAATCTATCCGACATACCACTCCAAGTAGAACTCTTATCCCATAATGCTCTAGGCCCACAAACCAAGGGCACATCTACGGTAATTCCCCGCTTATACTCGTCTTTTTATTACAGTTGGGTCATTCAAAAGTGTGGTGGATGTTACGGGGGCGTACCGCCGAGTTTATTCTTTCGGTAGCCGCAGATAGATGCGATTGAGAGGAGGGTACGACGCAAGGAAGTAACCTGAACGACGCACTGTAAGGCGAGTAGGGTATGGATCTTGGTTCAGGGTGAGTGCGAGAATATAGTAATATATATATATATATATATTAGTAAGATATATATACTGAATATATATGATATAGTACTATATATCAGAGAGATATAGAAGTGAGAGAGATAGTATATATATTATATATATATATATATATATATATATTATATAATTAATATATATATTTATATAGATAATATATATATAGATGTATATATATATATATATATTAGTTAATAAATAAATATATATATATGATATAATATATATTATATAACTATTAATTATTGAGTATATAGTATATACTATATATATATATATATATTAATATAGTATAATAAACTCCCTGGCAAATTTAATGCATCACCCCATAATTATAATTTAAAACTCTTTCATATTGGGGAAAGTGTAGGACTAGGGTTTGTTTATTGGTTCATACCTAACTCGGAAGTGCACAGGGTTATAAATGTATAAACCGTATGAAACGAAAGATAAAATGGCATAATAAGAAAAACGAAAAACAAAATGGATGATGAATGATTTTATTAATCAACAAACAATTATCTACAAGAGTACAATGTGAAATGCACATAAAGGTGTACTAATAATGGGTGTACCCCCTTTGGCCCTTCCAACTTCCTAATGATTTGGCATTGTGAAATAATCTTGAGTGGCTGTGACTGCAGGAATGTTGTCAAAGGGCGTTTGCAAGCTCCCTGAGTGTGAAGGCATGTCACTGGCTCGAACTACGCTCTACCCGAACAAAATCCCAAAACAGTTCGAAATGGATTTAATGTCCGGTTCCTCGCTGAAATGGTCAGGAGTCTAATCCCTACCTGTTGTAGGTACCATTGGACGACCTGTGCAGGGGTCGCTATAGTGCTTGGGCATGAAGTAAAAAATGGACGCCAAGTGGAAAGGACGGAAAGGCACTATATTACTCTTGAGTGGATGATCTTCCGATACCTTTTCAGCCGTTAGGCGTTTCCTCTGCTCACGATATGATGCCGTGCGGGAGAACCACAAACAATGCCTGCGCCACACCAATCAGAGTCACCACCCAAAGGAATCCTTGGGAAATTGCAAAAGCAGAAAAGAGTGCTCACCTTCAATCTCCAAATTCGCCAAACGCTCATCTGGTCCATAGTAGTGAACCTCGACTCATGTGAGCCATCTCCCATATGGCTTGTGAAGAAATGAACAAATCGCAAACACCGATATCCACTGGATCAACAGAGGCTGATGACAGAACCTTGTAATGAGGTACTCCACGTATCATCTTGTACGTCTTCTCACTGTACTCTCGGAAATGGGCACATGTCTGACCTCACGGAGTCTGTGCTGTAGCTGTAAGTTTTTTGGAAACGATCACGAAGCACTGCCAGACGGAGGAATCTGTCATCTCTCTCGGACGTTGCCTCGGCGACCCTATTGGCATCTAACGGTTGCTCAGTTTCCCTGACGGGACGAAGATCAGACTGGCCGTCGATCGTTTACCAGAGTTGCTGAGCCTGTCTACTGGAATGACCTGCTTCCGACGATGTGACTAACTCCTATGGCCACTTCCTCATCTCTGACGATGATTTCCATGTGTGACAGCGTGTCGAAGCTAACGACTTATAGCATAGTGTTTGATGTCGTTAGTTGCGCTGATGCTTGCCCATCTGGTTCTCCATGAACGTACTTGTTCCTGATTTCCGTAATTTGGGTTAGTGTCTTTATTTATGCCATTTAGTTCCATACACGTGTATTTACATACGGGTATTTACACTCCGGAAGTTAGGTATGAACCCAATATAAATCCAACCCTAGCTCTAATTTCCAAAATGATAGGGGTTTACAATTATCATATATTTACGGTGAGCATTAAGATTTGCAGCGGAATTATCACGTACTCTATAGTACTATATATATACTATAGTTGTAACATACTAGTATAACTAAGTAAAGGCGTAGATATATACTATACGTAATAATATACTAGTAAATTATATCATATTATCTACAATAATAAAATAGATTAGATATATATATTATAATCATAAAGAAATATTATTACCCGAATCCTAATTTGATATATTACTATACTTTATATATAATTCTTATAAATTATAATAAATAATATATGTATATATAATAATATCTGTCCTACGATAAATTATATAATATAATTACAGTTCTTAGGGGTATACAACTTCAGAGATTCGTTTTCGTCTTAGCGGAGATACGCGATCAAACAAGTTGGGAGACCGCTGGGTCTAAATATACTAACGGACTTCTCAAGAAGTCAGAACACCACTTGATCCAATCTAATCCGTTCAAGGAGTGCAACGATGCAAGAACCCTATATGAGGTACTATTTTTAGGGTCAAGCGCTACACAACATGAAAAGCTAAGTTAGGTGATTCAATCCATACTACAACAAGCTTGGGAGAGCATAATCTAGCCAGCCAGCAACTCAATGCCGCATACCCTTACCGCGATAAAGTTGCGTCCAAACTCAGGTAAGGGGCGCTGACGTGAGTAGGTAGCCACGAACCATAATCGTCTACCCACCGCAACCGGCGTAGATCAATTCCTGAAAAGATGTGCATAATCACAAGGAACATGATTGACACCACGATAAGAAGAATGTATTTGCGCTCTACTTACTCAAAAACATACCAATTTTAAGCAAGAACAAGACTGACCCCCGCAGATGTGAAAAAAGACACCAACCACAGAGAGCCTCATCATTCTATTGCCGAGCAATAAAAACGGAACTTCAATAAATTGTACCAATATATCACAACTATCGAACAACCTAACAAAATCAACTCTTCTGACACCTGGATTTTTTTTAAAGCTCTTATTAATTCTTCTATAACTTTTCTCTGAATTTCCTACCTTAGGAATCCCTAAAGGATTCTGTGCCTGAGCGGATGAAATGGATCATGCTCTCATATTCGGGGCTTGATTGACGACCCCACTGTCTCTACTCAACGTCTTGGGCCGCTCACAAAGAAGTATGATGGAAACCGTTCCACAGTCTACAACAACCGCAAGCCCCAAGCGAATTCTAATTGTATGGCTAATGAAAGTTACTCCAGAGGTCCGGCATCTTAACTCAAATTGGCCAATCTTTCGAAATCACCCACCTGAAGACTCACTGACAAAGTCTCTAGCGTATAACCTCTTTAAACTCCAGAGACCACCATATTGATCTATACTATTCGAAAACTCCAACTTCCTTACAAACATATGACAATTTCCGAAGTGTCACTCTATTCCTACATGGAAAACTACATGTCCTATCATACCTCTCCACCCAATTTCCAGAATCTTGCATGTGCCTCGACGAGATACTGAACTCGCTTCATTCCTAAGCAAAATCGATGCCAATTGGTTACTCTAGTCCAACATAATACTAACAGGAAATCCACACACAATAAAGAGGTTGGACTCTGTTAAGACTCAACTTACATCCGCATCATGGCGAAGCCCTTCCACCCAAATACCAACTAAGTGAAAACCACCACCAAATCCTGCGGTACTGTACAACCCAAGCAAATCTCATTGATACGACCCATTTCACTTCCCACCAGGTTGTTGCTCCTCCTCGTCGTGGACCCATGTCTCTAGCCGTTCGAGCTATCGCATTGATTCCATTTTAACATCACCCCCTAGCTCACATAGAGACAATTTGGTCTCAAAAGGATGAAGCATCCTCATAATTATTATTACAACATAGCTATGAAGTACTTCCTATCTAATAGAAGTGTCTGGCTACTACTATAGTATCGAATGAACTGTCACTAAGTGGGGAAACAGTATGGTACACCAAAGTGCAATTAGTGTTAATGAGCAGAACTATCAAACTATTTTATCAAATTGTGAGTGATATAGATAAACCTTGCCACCCCTTAATGGGCGAACTCTTTCAACTCTGTCAAATCTAAGATACTTGGTTGATCTTCTAACACCCTTCCTTCGGACGCGCCTTAACCTGGACTGCCCAAACGGTTTAGTGCACACTCTTCCTGTGAATTGGATATTTCTTTATTGCTCCCTATTGTTTATGATCGCGTATTTACCTGGGTCCAGGCTACTTTGATAGTAACGGCGTGGACCAAATTACCCATTAGCCTAGAATAAGACTTTGCATCCGAACCGCCATATGGTTAACGCAATTCCTAGCTGGCGGTTTTGAACGAGCGGATTGAGGGGTTCTCATTCATCAGCCATAGCTATAACAGCTTGTCTACCCATTCCTAGAGCTGTAGATCTGACTGTTGTAATGGTGGCTCTTAAGCTTCTGTAAAGCTCAACAAAGTCACATTAAAGAGCCGGATAGATTATTCCGGCGCATCTTTAGCAGGTAGGGATGTTGGACAGGCCCCTTGGTGCGCCAAGGTGTGCACAAGAAACAGGTGAGAAGAAAAACTAAAACATATTCAATACGAAGAAAGTACCCGCAACCACTCCAAACATGACCTATTTTTGAAGCAAGCTGCGGTCGAGAGAGGATCTCGTCGAATAATAAGAGAAGCCAGAAACACGATAAACGAATACATTTCCACTTATACGTGCGAACTGTCAACTACACGAAATACGCCACTTTCTGTTAGTGTGAAAAGGAATGCTAGCGAGGAAACCTCTTGCGCTCCCAGAAAAATCACTACTTCTTCGTTATCGCGCCTGATATAACCGAACGATCTCTGCTCCTGCAGCTGTTTGCAGATTCATTTGTGTATAATTTTGCTAGTTACTGAAGATCTTTCCGCTATCCTACAACACTCAGAAAAGAATTTAGAAATTCAAAGACAAGTCACTAAACAGACAGACTTTTCAACAGCGAAGGGAAAAGTGAGAGAGATATATAACGCACCGTCGATGGATATATTCAACTGCCGTGCCAACACAGCAAAGACGGTGCCCTTGGGCAATATTGTGGCGACATAATGATGCGCTATATTCACCCCGAATACATTAAGCGTCTTGCGGATCTGGATATAGCAGAATCTGAATCCGCGCATCATTTTCTGCTTGTTGAACTTAAAGCTTTTGTAATGCCCGATATTCAAGCCTGGAAAGATCCGAAGTTGGCTGGACAACAAAGAGCAATTCGGGCATTGACCTGTCGTTATTTGCAGACAATTACATGGGAAATTATGGTTAGGGCGGACTACATCCTGTTTTAGGAGGAGTCGGCCAGCACTTTTTCAAATTTTTCTAAGTTTGACTTTTCGCAAGAAAAATCCGCCTATGTTAAAGTGGATCATGTGGCCATCCGCGGAAAGCTTCTCAACAAGTGAGATGGTTCTTGGGGATGTCTTTTTTGTACTTTGAAGATGCTTATGGACCCGCAGACGACGTGCGAGAGCTTAGTGCTCCTTAAACTCCCATTACGCTCGGTTTCCGTAGACAGTTTCCCCTGGCTGTATTAAATGCTCTTTCGTCAGACAAAGATCCGTTCAGGTCTCGGTGCTCTGTCATATTCTATGATAGCGCAATCGGCGAAGGGTGTTATATGCGTTTATTTGGTTCTTTAGAGAGTGCTACAAAGCATCGTTCGGAATAGAAAAAATTTAAGGTAAAATAAGGAATTAAAAACTAAAGATATGGAATAATAATGTATTAAAGGTTTAAATAATTTAATCAATCAACACATATAATAAAATTAATTCATAAATGAAATAAAGGTTGCATGCGTTTAAGAGGTTAAAGAAAGAGGACCATAGTAATTAGAATTAAAGGTATAAGAGATGTAAGGAGTTACACCATTTCCGAGTTTGATTTTATATAAAAAGAAAAATCAGGTGAAATTTTTAACGATGCCAAAATTTTGAGAAAGTTACTGAAAAGCACTATTATAAATTGACAAAGAGAGTATAATACCATAAATTTTTTTAATATTATTGAACATAATGATATATTAGTAATATATATATAAATATATTATAATACTATTAGATAGTATAAGAGAATAAGAAATATGAATTACGACATATATTATAAAGTAATTATATATATAATATAGTAAATATATAGATATATAGTAGAAAAGAATATGTCCAATAAAGTAAATAAGATAATATAGAACATATAAATATTATTAATATACTATACAAAATCAGGTGGGCAGGACAATTTCAGGGCACTGAAAGTCATGTGGAAGGCTGATACAAAAATAAAATATAGGAATTATGCGTAAATCTATTAAAAAAAAAAATGATACAAGATAATTATACTAAAATCAAGCGAAATAAGAAATAATACGAAATTATAGTAGTGACGTAAAATCTTGGAATTCATTTTAGTATAATCGATTCAATATGAGATCAAAATTTTTTGAAAGACAAATTCTAGACAAGACAGATAACGTTTGTGGTAGCATTTAAAAATATACTCCGCCGCAGAGAGCCGCAAGTATACGGAGAAGGATAGCGTGGAAATCCTATATGTAATACAAGGTTAAGTGAAATGGAACGTAGAGAAACAAAAGCTGGGACGAGCAAGAAATAGGCAGACAGACAAGCATATTTACCGAATCGGGGAACTCAACATGATGAATTCAGGGCGATACGTCTCTCATACTATATAAAGTAGATATATAGATATAATATATTATAAAGATATAGGTATTAAAATAGGAAATAATATATATTATATCTAGAAATATATATATTATTATATATATATGTAATAGTAATGATATATAATAGTAATATAATTAATATAATAAGAAATGCAATATAATAATATAATAATAATAATAATTAATAATAAGAAGAGATAAGTAATAATACATATATTAATAGGAGTAAAGGAAGTAGGATAATAGATAATAATATAGAAAATAACA
>JABUQX010110583.1:0-14425 GCA_015478945.1 Trachelipus rathkii | reverse complement strand
CATCAGTATTCTCCAAAGTTTTTTGAATCTATTCTTAACGGAAAGAGTTGGAATACCTTAAATCTTCTAATCTTATCTCAGACCGCCAGTATGGTTACCATAAGGAACGCTCTAGTCGCGATCTTCTTTCACTTCTCTCTAATTCTAAACACTTGGTCCTCCACTCGTTAGCATTTCTATGAACATTTTGATGTTGCGAAAGTCAAATCAAAATCTTTCTATAGAGTCTGGTACAAATTTTTGATTTCTAGGATTTTCTATTTGGGTATCTATCCATCTCAATGATTTTTTTTGCCGTTATTATGTAACAGTTGTTGTAGACGGACATCGTTAATCCTTTGAAAATTGAATCTATTACTATCAGTGTTCCTCGTGATCCTGTCATGTCCCTAACTTTTTTTTTTGTTCCTCATAATTGACCTCTCTGTAACTTCATCAACTATCCACTCATATGCCAAGGATTACACCTTTCAGAATTCCTTCCATTTTGAAGACGTCACAGCCAACAATAAATAAGTGATGCAAATTGGGTGTCAATCACCTCGACTCAACAATCTCGCAAAACTTGACTCAACCACCTCGCAAAACTTCTACCTCGGTAGTGGTCTTGGATCAACTGACCTCTATCCTTCTCCTATTTTTAATTCGGTCATACCAAACATGGTTGTTTCCAATGCCTCAAAAACCCAATTCCTTCATCTTTCTACTCGCCATAACCTTCAACATAACTATACCATCTTCGAAACCATATAATTCAATCTCTCGACTGTTGTTAATTAACATTCTTTGTTTCTTTTTTTCATGATCTTATTTGGGTGGGTCAGATTATCTCTCTTACTAACCAGGCTTCTAAGAGGTTGGGTGTTCTGAGTCACTTTCGAAATTCCTTCACCTTATTTCAAATATCTGTTTTTTATTGGGATGTCATTGATCCCTGCATGGGGCGTGATTCACACATGTGGATGATTCCACTCACTCACACACACACACACACACACACACACACACACACACACACACACACACACACACACACACACACACACACTGCTCTTCTATATAAGGTAGGATCCTATCCAAGGAATTTTCGTTTTATCAACTTATTCTCTCTAACACAACAATGATTCGATAATCCCATCCCCATGTCCATCACATACTTCAACATCTCCTTCACCAACACAAAATTCATTCTCTCTCTCTCTCTCTCTCTCTCGTTTCTTAATATCACTATTCATATCACCCCATGTATCACACTCGGCACTTTCATCTCACAGGCCTCTACCTGGGTTAGCATCGTTCTTCAATCTAAATCGCATCCCAAGATATTTAAAATGATCTGTCTACTTTAATGAATGTTCATCTCATATTACTATTTAATTAACTCATCCTGTTCCCATCCTATCAAAATTTGCTTTACTGATCCTCATTTCTTTACCGATGAAAACCCCATCGAACAATGCAATAAATCTCTGCACGTGTTCCCTTCGTCTCCGTAATCAACGCCAAGTCGTCCGCGTAACAAAAGATTTCGCAATCCATCCCTCCCCGCACCAATTTCCCACGATAGTTCATAAAAAAAATAAGAATCAGAGTGAACACTCTACCCTGCTTTTAAATATTAAGCAGTGAAGATGAACAAGAGAAAAAGAGAAATAATGTTTTGTTTAAAATTGTCGATTGTATTATAATGAAAAATTAGCTTTAAAATGCATGCTAATTCTCTCGATTTATTAAATACAGTTAAATATAAGGAAAGGTAAATAAAATCGAGTAAAAAAATATCTCAAACTGAGGCAATTTGCTTCGGGTCTACCCCAAGCATTGCAGGAGTTCCAAGCGCGATCAGTTGTCTTTTTAGCAGGCGAGCATAGCTTTCTTTATACGACTTAGGGGTCGTGTTGAAAGTGCAGAGAAGTTTAAAGGAAGTTTCATGCTTAAAAAATATAACTTCCTTTTAATAAACGGTTCAACAACCCGTTTCAGCTGAAATCTTAAAAATGGGAGGAAATTTGGATAGCGGTTAGTGAAATACATGATGGATTGGACTTTGGTCCTCGTCCCGCAATCTGGTAACACGTTCAAACAAGAGTTTAATACCTTTTCCTTTTGCCGGACAGGGCATGCAGAGTCCGGAGGAGTCGATTTTGCCAATTTATCCAGGACCAGTCGTCGGAGTGAAAATTTTTTCTGCTGCTCAGTGGGAGCAGTCGGAGTCGAAATTTTCCTGTGTAAGTGGAGTCGGACAAGTCGAAAATTTATTATAGAACTATATTAATTATTATTAATTTATGATGGCTTCACTATTTTACTATTCGCTTTAACATTGGTCAAAAAAAAAAAAAAAAAAATGAGGCGCACGTCTTTATTTTATAAAAAAAATAAAATCCCAATTAAAATTACTCGTTTTACATCTTTGTTTTTTCCCCGAAACTGAAATATATTTTGTTTGTCATGTGTTTTGATGCCTGGATAAAGCTTTATGTTTTTACGATACTTTACCGTATAGTATTTGGAGATTAGAGATTCATTGGAAAAGTGCCTATATCCTTTTTATTCACAAAAGCTGTAGAAAAACGAGAAAAACCAGTTCAAACAAAAAAAATGTGTTTACTGTATAGCTCTGAAGCCACTAAGCTGAGTCAGAAATCAAAAATTTTTTTGAATAATAGGACTTGCTGCGGGAGTTCGGAATCCGAAAATTTTGTTTTAAGGGAGTCGGAGTAGGAAAATTTTTTGTTTTAAGTGGAGTCGGAGTTTCTAGAAAAATTTTTGTTTAAGGTGGAGAAGTTCTCGAGTTCGAAAACAAACATTTTGCAATTTAGGAGTTTCGGGAGGTCGAAAAACTTTATCATTATTTCTACGACTTAAAGCAGCCCCGTGCTTTCCGACCACTTTTGCTTTTTGGTTATTAGTAATTCCAGAAACGGTTTAAGAATTATGGATGTATATCTCAAATATTTTAAGAACCTTTCTCTTTGCAGTTTTAATATACTAAATTTTAAAAGTATTTTAACTACTCTGTCTGTTGAGACCGCATCCGCGGATGTCAAAAATTTCACATCCATTATATATATATATATATATATATATATATTATATATTGTATATATATATATGATATTTATATATATTAAATATATAATATAATAATATATATATATATTATAATATTATATTTATATATATTTTATTTAATTTAAAATTATTTATAGTATATATATATTATATATATATACTATATAATATATATATATACTATATATATATATATATATATATAATCTTGTCGTAATAATGCGTGAGTGAGTTTTATCCATTTCGATTGCATGGATCCGAACACCTTTTTATTTGAAAAAAGTCAAAATAAAAATTAAATGTAATAAGGAGTGTTTCACACCTTTCAAAAAATATAAAAAAAAAACAAGTCCTAATTAATTATTGCTTTAAATCTAGTAACCTTAAACTAACCTTAACTTCACCTAATCAAAACTTATATTAATGTGTTAATTTTACTTTGCTATTTCCATTCGTTTCGAATAAACAAATTCGCAACTAAACAAGCTCGTTTTTAATAAACTGTATATTAAATTATAGAAAAAAAAGTTTCAACTTTTTGTCGCCTACCGCACACTTGCCTGTACATTTGTTCGATAAACGTTTATGAAAAAAATCGACTTCGGCAACATTAGTATCACAGGATATAATTGACAAGCCAATATATATATATATACTAATATACTATATTATATATATATTATATATATATATATATATTATAGATATTAAATAATAATATATATATATTATATATAATAATATAATAACTATATATATATATATAATATACTATATATATGGCATAGATTTACTTTGTGGCCAGTACTCGTATCTCAAAAAACTACAATAGCTTACAGCCGAAAGGAACCATTGCTGGAAATCCTGGACAAAATTTTATTGCTGAAACAAAAAAAAAAAAATAAAAAAACAAAAAAAAAACAAAAAACAAAAAAAACATCTCAAAAAGTATAAATCTCACAGCCGAAAAGGAAATACATTTTTGGAATGCCTTGTAAAATTTTAGCTTATTAGAAATATGTAAAAAAAATAAATAATGATTAAATAATTATAAATAAGTTATTGCGCTTTATTTTTTTTAGATCTGGAGCAGGGGACATAGTATATATTTATAATATAATATATATATTAATACCTATATATAAATATAATATATATATATATATATATATATATATATATTATATATTATATATATATATATATAATATATATTATATAGTATATATATTTATTTGTAAATTAAAGGTATTACACGGCAATGCAGGGGGCTCCGAGCCGACGGGGAACACAGGGAGGGGACGTTTTCCATACCCCGTAGCGGGAGGGGCGGACAGGAACCCCCTGCGACACCCAAATACCAAAGAGCCGGGGTTCCGGAGAACCCTCCCCGGAGGGGGGGGAATTTAGTCCTACCCCCGTAGTTTCCCCGGAGAAGGCACGAGAGGACCCCCGACGCCTGCCATCGTTGGCGGGTTCTTGGTAATACCCTTGGCGGGGGGTGGCGGGTATTCTTTAGTTAAAAAAAAAAAAAAGCAAAATTTAATTAGAAAGTCAATAATTTATTTTAACGAGTAACGTTTAAAAAGTCTCTAAATAGGCTTCTCTAATCATATTACTATAATTTATTAACAATAATTTTTTTTTTTTTTTTTTTTTACATTTTCCTATCTAAAATTTTACCAGGAATCCAAAATTTATTCCTTTTCGCTGTAGCTATTTTAGTTTTTGGGATATGATCACGGCCACAAAGTAAATATATATATATATTATATATATATATAGTATATATATATATACTATATATATATATATATAATATATATTATATTATATATATATATATATTATTATTTATAATATATATATTATATATATATATATATTATATATATATATATATATATATAGGCACTTTCCCTTTAAAAGGATGATGTTACATAAAAATACAGATATCGAAATATCGCTGAACCCTAATCGTCTAACCATGCACTGTGTGACGTGTTAACTTAACTCCAATAGAAGAAGAGAGGAAAGTTGCCACATGTTGCTTTATTATATCATGTTAATTTTGTTTTAATTTTTTATTTTATTTTTTTAACGGGGCTCGAGCGACGGTGGGACAGAGGGGGAGACGAAGTCCCCCCGTCGTCCCCCGCTAAGGCCGAGAGAACCCTGACTTCTTATCTATTTTTATATCTTTGGCATTTAATCTTGGGTTTTATTCCTTTAGTTTCAAAAAAAAAAAAAAAAAAACTTTTGTCAACCCTTCACGCCTTCTATTGCCTTGAAATATCGTAAAAAAAATCGATTACATCGCTCGTTCGATATAAATCGGTTAACATCCTTTTAAAGGAAAAGAGCGATATATAATATAATATATATAATATTATATATATATATATATATATAATATACTATATATATATATATATACTATATTATTCTATATATTATATATATAATATGTATATATATATATTATATATATATAGTATATATATTCTAGTATACTATATATATATTATATATATATATATATATTAATATATATATATATATTATATATTATTATATATATATATATATATATATATAATATATATACTATACATATATATATAATATTATATATATAAATTTATTAATATATATATATTTCGTTTCCGGCTTCATATTTTTTGGGAAACTATTTTTATTTATTATTATTATTTATATTATTATTATATTTTTTTTTTTCATATTCGAAAATCTAATTATTATTATTATTTATTATTAATTAATTTATTTTTTTTGTAATTTTTACTTCGATTTTATTATAGTTATTTATGTTTATTCTGAGGATGAGAACAGCTTGTTTTCCGAAACGTTGATTAAAGTTTTACTGTTGGGCATGTTCGATTATTGGTGCTCCTTTTTTATTATTATTATTATTATTATATTATTATTATTTATTAATTATTATTATTATATTATTATTTATTATTATTATTATTATTATTTATTTTATTATTATTATTATTATTATTATTATTATTATTATTATTAATTATTATATTATTATTATTATTATTATTATTATATATTATTATATTTTATTATTATTATTATAATTATTATTTATTATTATTATTTATATATATATATATATATATATATATATATATAAGCTTTATTATAACTATATATAATATATATATATAGATATATATATATATATAGATATATATATTATATATAGGTATATATATAATATATATATATACTATATTATAATATATATACACGGTTGATTGTGAAAGTAAACAAGACTTCCATAACTTTCCTAAAAAGGTGGTCATGTGTTACTGACGTTCGCTACGAAGATAAAAGTGAAAGCAGAGAGGCAGAGACCTTGCAGGATATTTTTAAACCTAATCAATATTGGTAAGGATGTCATTAAATTATTGTTGGGAAATACGTATTTAAATCTAAGGGTCTTCCTTTGACGCTAAATTAGCTCGATATTTCAATAAAGAGTTGCACATGCTAATTACAATAAGGGTTGTAGAGGATTTTAAAATAATTCTGACTCAGGAACCAGGGTCAGATTTCAACTAAGGAACTGGGAATTTTCAAGCCCGACTCTGATTATGGTTCTTCTGCGTTTTTTAACCAAATCTGGTTGTATGGATATATAAATTTTTAGCCAATACCCATCATGATACGATGCTATCGGTGCATTCCAATATATAAGGTTACATTCGTATACCCCCAAATTACACCAATATTTTATTTAATATAGAAAGAGACTAATTTACAATGAATGAAAATTTATGTACACAGTTGCATACAAAAAGAAAATATTTAACTTACACTATTAAAGCATTATATATCTATAGCTAATTAACATCCCAATTACACAAAGGTTGCTCCTGAAACACTTTGAACTTTAATTATATTTTACCTACTTAATTACCGTAGTTAAAATTTCCCTCCTGCATCAAGATTAATCTAAAATCTTTAAACATTTTAGTAAACTTTAACAAAAGACAAATTCGGTAAAAACCAAAAACAAAGGCAATTCCACCAAAAAAAAAATGTAAATTCTCTGAAATTATCCCTCAATGTTCACCTCTCTCTCTCTCTCTCTCTCTCTCTCTCTCTCTCTCTCTCTCTCTCTCTCTACTCTCACTCTCTCTCTCTCTCTCTATCTCTCTCCTCTCTTCCTCTTCTTCTCTCTCTCTCCCCCCTCTCTCTCTCTCTCTCTCTCTCTCTCTCTCTCTCTCTCTCTCTCTCTCTCTCTCTCTCTCTCTCTCTCTCTCTCTCTCTCTCTCTCTCTCTCTCTCATCTCTCTTCTCTTCTCTCTCCTCTCTCTCCTCTCTCTCTCTCTCCTCTCTCTCTCTCTCTTCTCTCTCTCTCTCTCTCTCTCTCTCTCTCTCTCTCTCTCCTCTCTTCTCTCTCTCTCTCTCCGTTCTTTGGCATCCCTCTCTCTCTCTCCCCTCTCTTCTCTCTCTCTCCTCTCCTCTCTCCTCTCTCTCTCTCTCATCTCTCTCTTCTCTCTCTCTCCTCTCTCTCTCCTCTTCTCTCTCTCTCTCTCTTCTCTGCATCTCTCTCTCTCTGCTCTCTCTCTCTCGTTTCTTCCCATCTCCCTCTCTCTCTCTCTCTCTCTCTACTCTCTCTCTCTCTCTCCTCTCCTCTCTCTTCACTTATCCCTCTCTGTCTCTCCTCTCTCTCTCCTGCTCTCTCTCCTTCTCGTCTCTACTCTCTCTCTAAAAGGTCCAATGAACTCTTCCATTCCTTCTCTCTCTCTGTCTCTTTCTCTCTCTCTCTATCTCTCTCCTCCTCTTCTCTCTTTCTCTCTCTCTCTTGCTCTCTCTCATCCTCTCCGTCTCTCTCGTCTCTCTTTCTCTCTTCTCTCTCCTCTTCTTCTCTTCTCTTCTTCCTCTCTCTCTCTCTTTCCTCTCTCTCTCTCTCTCTCCCTCTCTCTCTCTCTCTCTCTATCTCCTCTTCTCTCTCTTCTCTCTCTCTCTCTCTCTCTCTCTCTCTCTCTCTCTCTCTCTCTCTCTCTCTCTCTCTCTCCTCTCTCTCTCTCTCTCTCTCTCTCTCTCTCTTTCTCTCTCTCTCTTCTCTCTCTCCTCTCTCTCTCTCTCTCTCTCCTCTCTCTCAAACTAATTTAAATTATTATAAAAGGACTTCGAATAATCCGGAAAATCTACTAAATATGAATCATCAATGTATTATAATAATAATAATAATAATATAATAATAATAATAATAATAATAATAATAATAATAATAATAATAATAATAATTCACTATATATATATATATATATATATATATATATATATATGTATATATAATATTATATATTTATATACTATATATATATATATATATATATACTATTATTATTGATATATATTATATATATATACTAAAAATAAATATATATATATATATATAATATATATATTATATATATATATATATATATATATATATATATAATGAGGTGGGGGGAAGAAATGAGGAGTAAATTTCGCCTAAAATTGCAATGTTATCCATCTCCGCTGGAAAATAATTTCCAGCTCAGGAGAATGAATAAATCAGAATTGTGTCATCGAAAACAGGAAGTTTTTTTTAATAAAGTGACATTAAATTTCAAAATAAATATTAATGGGTTGAATAACGAACATTTTCTGCTATGAAATAATATAAAGTGAAATATATACCTGAAGGTCTAACGCACAACACCCTCTTAACAAAGGCATAGTGAAATTCTTGTAATTTTACGAAACACACCACTCCTATCACAGCTCTGATTTCAAACTGTCTCGACTCTCGAAATTTTCGACACACGAACACTCGATTTTACGATTACTGCCGTATTCACTGTAAGAGTTGCTAGATAGTTGCTAGCAACATACATGGAGCTAAAAAACTTAGAACGCCGTGGCCACGAACAACGATAATAATAATATAATAATTAATTCAAGACGGAGCTAAAATTAAGCGCAAATAGGTTTAATTCATTTTCATAAATAAATTTTCTAAATAGCAAATATCAATACAACACGAATATATATATATATATATATATATATATACTATTATATATATATAATATATTATATATATATATATATTATAATATTATAATATATATATATATTATAATACATAAATAAAGTATATATATACATATATATATAATATATATATATATATATATATATATATAAATATATACTATAATAATATAATATATTATATATATATATATATTATATTATATATATGTAAAAGTTACTTAACGCCCACACGAGTAGTAGGGGATCCATTTCGGACGAAAATGACCGCGACCTTTTTTTACCTTTTCGACCCAGCTGACCTTTTTTTGAGCTCCGAATTTTTACCTGAACCTTGACCTTTTGGCGCCTGTTTACCTTTTTGGGCCTTGACCTTTTTTTCGATCAACCCCTTTTGTCTTCCATGGGTCATTTTTGGCCCACGGTATTTTTTGGCAAGCCCTAATTTTTGTGGCAATCCCTATATTTTTTTCGGCAAAACCCTTGTCATTTTTGGCAACCCATTCGAAGAAGGGTTGCGCCACAACGGTCTGCCGAAGCAACCGTACTGTACATTTCTCCCCCCTATTTCTGCCCCCTAATTTTCGATCATGGGTCAATTTTTGCCTCACGGTATATTTTTGATCTTTCATTTAGGGCTATAGCCCTATTTTGATGTCTTAACCTTTTTTTTCCTTCCCCTTTGCTCCAGTTGCCAGTACCATCGGATCATTTTGACCCACGGTAATTTTTTGTCCTCATGGGTCAATTTTGACTCCACGGTAATTGTATTGTCCTTCCTTTAGCGGGCTTAGCCCCTTTTTGAGTCTCCAACCTTGTATTGACTGAGTTTAGTTCCTGGACCTTGCCATTATAACCATGGTCATTTTTGTGCCCACGCTAATTTTTTAACCCACTCGTGGGCCCCACCCGCACATATTTTCGTTCCTAACTTGAACGTATGTATGGAATCTATCCTAACTTGAACACACACACACATCACACACACACACACACACACACACAACACACACCACACACACACAACCCAGTGGCGGCTCTTAGGGTGGGGCGACAGGGGCAATCGCCCCGGGCCCCGCGCCTTATAAGAGGCCCCGCGCCTTATAAGGGCCCCGCGCCCTATAAGGGCCCCGCGCCTTATAAGGGCCTCGCGCGCTAACAGATTTAACGCCCCATATCGCATGAGCTGGGCAATATATATATAATTATATATATAGATATATATATATTAATATAGTATATATATTATATATATATATATATATATATAATAATATAATAAATATATATATATATATTCAAAAATAACCCCTGTAATAATTTCACACTGCCTGGGATGTGAACCTGGGGCCCTAGCAAATGTCCACCCGCGTAAGTGTTTGACGATCACGCCACGATTGACCAAAAGAAAGCGCGAGAAATGGTTCCTGATGGGTGATATAATCAGCCACCCAACAGAACCACGCACGCACTTACCCGTCCACTGCTCGGGCGTAGCGACACAACAGGGCACCGCGCAGAGTGAAATACTTTATAACCATATATATATATATGTATGTATAACAACTGCTACAAATTCAACGCAGTGTGATAGGTATTCAAAAAATAACCCCTCAAGTAATTTCACACTGCTTGGGATTGAACCTGGCCCTAGCAGATGTCCGCGTTAGTGTTTGACGAAGCCACGGCCACGATGGACTAAAAGTGAAAGCGGCGGATTGTTCCTTCCTGTGGTGAATATATCAGCCACCCAACAGGAAACACGACGGCACTCTTTACCCGTCCACGCTTCGGCGTAGCGACAAACCAGGGCAACGCGCAGATGTGAAATACTTAGAACCGGGGAATATTATTGTATTCGCATAACAACCTGCTACAAATTCAACGCAGTGTGGTAGGTATTCAAAAAATAACCCCTTAAGTAATTTCACACTGCTGGGATTGAACCTGGGGCCCTAGCAGATGTCCTGCGTAAGTTGTTTTGACGACCACGCCACGATTGACTAAAAGTAAAGCGCGAGAATATGTTCCTGTGGTGAATATATCACCAACCCAACAGGAACCACGACGCACTCTACCCATCCACCTCGGGCGTACACAACAGAAGAACACCAGACGAAGAGTGAAAATACTTTATAACCGGGGAACATATTGTATGTATAACAACTGCTACAAATTCAACGCAGTGTAATAGGTATTCAAAAATAACCCTTTAACAATTTCACACTGGGGATGTGAACCGGCCTAGCAGATGTTCCCGCGTAAGTGTATAATGAACGACCACGCCCACGATTAGACTAAAAGTTTAAAGCGCTATATATTCCCCAGGTTATGAAAGTATTTCACTCTGCGCGGTGCCTGGTTAATGTCGCTGACGCCGAGCGTGGACGGAGTATGAGGCGTCGCTGGTTCCTGTTGGGTGGCATGATATATTCACCACAAGGAACAATTCTCGCGCTTTACTTTTAGTCCATCCTGGCGTTGTCGTCAAACACTTACGCGGACATTCTGCTAGGGGCCAGAGTTCACACCCAGCATTGTGAAATTGACTTAAGGGTGATTTTTGAAACCTGATCAGCACTGCGTTAATTTGTAGCAGTGTTATACATACAGATATATTCCCCGGTTATAAAGATTTACTCTGCGCCATGGCTGCGCCTGTTTGGTCGCTACGTCCCGAGCTTGGACGTGGGTGATATAGATAGACGATACATGGACACATGTTGGGTGGCTATATATTCACCACCAGAACAATTCTCCGCGCTTTACTTTTAGCCATCGTGGGTGGTCGTCAAACACGTTACCGCGGACATGCTGCTAGGGCCAGGTCACATCCCAGGCAGTGTGAAATTACTTAAGGGGTTTATTTTTGAATACCTATCACACTGCGTTTAATTTGTAGCAGTTGTCATACATACAATATATTCCCCGGTTATAAAGTATTTCATTCTGCGCGGTGCCCTGTTTGTCGCTACGCCCGAGCGTTGACAGGTAGAGTATGTCGTGGTTCCTGTTGGGTGGCTGATATATTCACCCACAGGAACAATTCCCGCGCTTTATTTTAGTCATCGTTGGACGTGGTCGTCAACACTTACCCCGCGGACATCTGACTAGGGCCCCAGTTTCACATCCCTAGCAGTGTGAAATATTACTTAGGGGTTATTTTTGAATATTTATCACACTGCGTTGAATTTGTAGCAGTTTTTATACATATATTTAATATTATATTAATATATATATATATATATATATATAAATATATATATATATAATATATATAATATATATATTAAATATATATAATATTATTTTATATAAATATTATATATATAATACTGTTATGTGTGTTCTCGTAGATGAGTGTCCTCTCCATCAGGATATCTCGAAAATTTTTGGTGTAAAAAAAATTTTCTCTGTTTTCGATCATTCGAAACCACTGTGAACACCTGATAAAGTCACCACGCCACCTGTTACCGTATATTGGTCCTATTTCAAGAAAATATACACAAGAATTTTTTTTGGACAATACTCTAAAAATAATCCTTGTATGATCTTTAATTTTTCAATATAATTTGCTCAAAATGTCACATAACAGAAACTTTTCGAGCCATCTTCTAGTACTTATGTGCTATATAGATGTGACATTTATTATGTTTTGAGAAGCATTTTTTGTTTGAGATCTCAAGGGGTTTGCCTGAGCTGCATTATATTGAAAGTGAATCATATATGCAAATATTCTTAAGAAATTTTCCTATTAACAGGATGCACACTAAGAGGGCAAATCCGTTCTCCATACAAAAAATTTATTTAAACAAAAATTATATATCGTTTCCACCATAACATAGTGAGGATTATCACTTCCGATAATTTAAGTTTTTCTGATGCTTTATATACAGATCTAAACTATTGGTATTATATATAGATATAATCAGTTGATTTTTCATATTATTTACATGACATAATCAATAATTGTAATACCCCCCATATCCCCCTGTATATTCGTGAATAAAATATTTTTTCATTGTGAAAATATACACACACCATTGTCAGAAAGAGCATTATAATTTCTACACTAGAAAAAAAAATAAAAAGATAAAAATAAAAAAAAAAAATATAAAATAATATATAAAATAAAAATAAAAAAAAAAAGATAATAAAAAATAAAATAAAATAAAATATATATAATAAATATAAAAAAAGTAATGATAATAAAAAAAAAATATAAAATATGTGATTAAAACTCACTAAAAATTCATAGAATATGATGATTACTACCCTCAAAAGTTAGGAACCCCTACGCGCAACGTCCCCTTAACATATTTGGTTCCAGATGACATTCAGATAGTTCTTGATGGTTCCATTCTTCTGCTGTTTCCACAGGAGAACTTGACAGACGCACAAGCTTTTGGAGGTTTCACATGACATGCTTCGTGCACTTCTATATGGGACATGCTGGTTCCTTTCTGATCTGTGATATAAATGAGGAGTATAGTATAATAAAGAAAGTGAATTGGAGAGAGTTAAGAGCAGGAGAACTTAATAGAGAAGTTTCAGAGAGAGTATAAGGTGAATCTAAAAAGTGAGGTGAATGAAAAGTTTCTTGAGAACTTGCATAAGGAGAATTAGGTGAAGCAAATAAGTTAGAGAGATTATATGAGGACAGGTCAGTAGAAATACTAGGAGAATAAGTAGAAATAGTAGATACTTGAGGAATAGTAGATAAGGGAAGAGTAGGAAGAATAACAGAAGAAAAATCACTTACCTTTGTCAAATTATTGATTACTTGTTGATTCAAAAGACGACTCTCCTCAATGCAACACAACACCACTCTGGAAAGTTTTCTGACTTCTTCGGAGTCAGGAAATCCCAAGAAATCATCCTCCTCTTCATCCGAATCATCTTCAAAATTGATATCATGTATATTAGAAGTTATTGATGGTGCTGTGGCCATTGAGGAATCCTCTGGAACCTCTTCCAGATGTTCGTCGTCTGGAACTTCATTCGCATTTAGTTGGTTTGTTAATAATTTCTTAAATAAAGGAATTTTCTCTTACATATTGTAGGGGAACATACCATTTTTTTAATTGCCTATGATGCACTCTATAAATTTTTCAGATTTCCAATGATTTCACATATAAGTCACCTCATTTGGATTAACCTTAATTTACTTGTAAGGGCCCCTGATATCGATCTTTAACTTGTTTATAGTTAATCTCCCTGAAGTTGTCATATATATAAATTTATAAAAGTCGTCACTATAAGTATTGTATCTCACT
>JABUQX010110582.1:5000-15776 GCA_015478945.1 Trachelipus rathkii | reverse complement strand
CTAATACGATCATTCCTCATTTTATCAATTCTTCTCACACCTAATACGACCCAGATTGTCCATCTGAACACATTGTGCTTTAGATCTATACCTCTTATTCCAGACCATAGTCTCACTACTATACATTAACACAGGTAACAACAAACCCTCATATATATATATATATATATATATATATATATATATAATATATATATATATATATATATATATATATATATATATATATATATATATATATATATTTATATATATATATATATATATATATTCTCTTTCTTTCCAATGTACTCAAATTTTCCAGAGGGTTGAGTCGGAGTCCGGAGTCGGTAATTTCAAAGGGGTGGGTCGGGTCAGGTCGGGTCGGTAATTTTCAAGAGGGTGGAGTCGGAGTCGGGGTCGGAGTCGGAGTCGGAGTCGGAGTCGGAGTCGGTAATTTTGAAGACTCCACAACCCTGGGAGAAACCAATAATTTTAAATTAGATTAAATCAACACAAACATTTAAAATATGATAACCCATCTTCATGGCTAGTTCAACACAGACAAAAAAATAACCATAAAATTAACATTATTCCTTCAAACATCATTGTACCAGCTCAAGACACACAAAGAAAATAGAAAGTTAATAAGTCCTTCATAATACAAAACACCAGTAATTTCAGCTTGCAGGGTGAGTTCCCCCATGAACTTGAGGTTACTAATTTTCTACTTAAAGAATGCGAGACTCTCTAAACAAAATGCTTCGAAAGTTTAAAAAACCTTCCAGAGGTTTCCATCGATGAAAGATGCATAGCCCAACCAAGATTGCCAGCTAAATAAAAAGTAGTTAAAATCATCTTAAGAAGAAAAAAATATTAAAATCTTAGTCCCGAAGAAGTGAGACGATCAAGTCCCACGAAAGCGACTTTGTAATTAGTGTTAAATAAAATCTTAAACTTAATGTAATTTACGAAATTCATTTACCTCAAGAGGCTAAATCAATCCAATAAAAATTAAACTACGAGAAGTTTGTAGTAATTTCTTTCAATATATATAATATATATATATATATATATATATATATATATATAGCTTTCTATATATATATATATATATATATATATATATATATATATATATATATATATATATATATATATATATATATATATATATATATATATATATATATATATATATATATATATTTATATAGATATTATTTATTATTTTTTACGACTCCGTCAGTTTTGAATTTTTTGTTTTTTTTTTAATATATTTCTAGTATATGATCCTAACAATCAATTTAAGTGGTAACGGACATGATTCAAAAATATATAGGACCTTTTCCGTTTTACGACTTCGTCAGTTTTAACTTTTTTTTTTTAATATATTTCCAGTATATGATACTAACAATGAATTTAAGTAGTAACGAAAAGTTCGAAATATTTTAAATAATTTTTAAAAATAATTTTTTAGTAATATTTTTTTTTATTTTTTAGGTGTTTTTTTCAAACTGAAGGAATACCCAAAGGTAAACCGCAAAGATGGTAGGAGTCGGGGTTTCTCGGCCTCAGGGTTGCGGAGTCGGAGTCGGAGTCGGAGTCGCGGAGTCGGGGAGTCGGTAGTTACCACCGTGGAGGCAGGTCGGAGAGAGGTCGAGGTCGGCAAGTTAAAGGGTGGAGTCGGAGTCGGAGTAGGAGTCGGTAATTTTCAAGAGGTCGGAGTCGGTAACTTTCAAGATAGAGTTGGAGTCGGAAAATTTTAAACTGACAAAGTTATAAATTGTGACTCTGTGAATGACTTCAATCACTTCATGCAAGTTTATTGACTTTCGACTTCCACATCACAAAATGCAATTGCAAACTTCGAAGATTTTTAACCAGCACCTTATGTTTCAATTTGGATTATATTCTAATAAATTCAACCTTCAACCTTATACCATCTATATTTAAGATACTGAAGGAATAAAAGACTCCATGGTACGAAGAGAAATTTCTCTCATTGACAATGATATTATACTAGCTGTTGTTTATATTGATCCAATCTACAGGGTAAGCTTAACTGAAGAACAACAACAAAAAGCTAAATCTGCACTTTGCAATGTGGCCATTTGTATTAAAGGGTTGCAGGAAGTTCAAGAAGAAAAGGATACATCTAAACATATTGTAAGTGATGAAACTACAACTATCTCCGTTACTACCTTCTCAAGTCATTCTTCAGAAAGTTCAGAAGATTAGTATGAAAAGCTTCTAGATATTGAAGAGCTTAGTCGAAAGCGTCGATTGGTTCAAGAAAAAGGTCAAGGTCCTTCCTAATCCTTGTACACAATATTCCATAACTTTAAATAAAATTTCTTTGCTGCACTGAAAGAAGTTGAAAAATTTTATGTAACTTCGAAGAGTATCAAGACATTGTACAAGAAGCTGAAATTGCTGTTACTGCTCTACCTCCAACGCAAGTTAGCGTGGAACTGCTTTTTCTGCTCTTCGCATTATAAAATCAGACCAAAGAGGAAAAATGAAGGAGAACCTGGCAGATGCTATTCTATTTTTAAGAACTAATCATTCAATGAGTAGATGATATTAGATGTAAGTTCATGTAACTAAGTAATGTAGTAGTTTATAATTATATACATATATATAACATATATATATATATATATATATATATATATATATATATATATATATATATATATAATATATATATATATATATATATATATATATATATATTTATATATTTTTTATATATAATAATATATATATATATATATATATATATATAGTAGTGATCCTACCAGTTTGAGCTCCCACAGCTTTTTCTCAAAAAGTATAAGAGATATAGGTCTGAAACTTGGAATATAATGTATATATGGGATAAGCTCGAATCCGTGTAAATTTCAAGTCTGTAGGATGTATATAGAGGGGGGTCACCCCCGAGGGTGGCTACGCCCGCGTTTATACCCTTTTGGCTTTCCAAACCCGAGATTGAGTTAGGCCTAACGGCTAATCATCGACCCAGGTGTTCGATGCGCATGAGAGAGAGAGCGAGCGCGCGCTCGCGCGCGCGCTGCGTGCGTGCACATACACATACACATTATTATTATTATTATTACGTCGTCAGATTCCCGATTTCGAAATCGAATCTGATCGTAAACGATCCCTGTAAGGGATCGTTTTTTTACGCAATCCGACTCCGACTCCGGCTCCGGCTCCGGCTCCGGCTCCGGCCGCGGTTTGGTTCAGACTCCGGCTCCGGCTCGAAGAAGTGATCCCCGAAGGGGATCACTTCTGAGTTGTTTTTTAAACCCTTTTGCGCCTGCGTCCGCGACTCCGAGTCCGCACTGCACTGTCCCGCACCGCACCGCACCGCACCGCACCGTGCCGTAGCGAGCCGATTCCGACTCATCCTCTGGAGTTTTCTATTATTATTATTATTATTATTATTATTATTATTATTATTATTATTATTATTATTATTATTATTTATTATTATTATTATTATTATTATTTTTGTTATTATTTCCACCGTGGTTTCTTCTTCGCATCCAGTTTCTGAGTTCGATATATATCTACATGGGTTAGGGTTATCGTATCTGGTTAAAATTTGGAGGGGTGTTAGATGGGGAGGTAACCTCGTCGTAGACGAGGTTACGTCCCCGTGGGTCCCCCGAAGGGGACCCCACCCCTCTTAAAAAATCGAAGTGTTCGTAATTGGCTGAAATTTGGTGAGAGGATTCAGAGTTGAGTTTCTAGAAATACTTGATATGTGAATCTGAGGAGTTGGCTCCGGCACCGGTGCTGGAGCCACTGCGGTGCCGAGTTAATAAACAGTCGTATAACAACAATGTTGGTGTCCTTATAAGGGTTATCGAGGTCGTAGAGTTCGAATATGATGGTTATAAGTCCGTGTAGGGTGTCTAGGACCCCCCCCCCCATTAAGGGTCCCGACTGAAAAAAAGAGCACAGAGTGCAAAAAACAAAGGAGGAATGAAGAAGGATGAAAGATGAATGAGGAAGGAAGAAGAATGAGGAAGGTGGAAGAAGAATGAGGAAGGAGGAGTAGGAGTTGACAGCTGCACCGGTGCTGGCTCCGGTGCGGTGCCGAGTTATTAAATATTTGTGTAATGATGCAATATTGGTGTCCTTATATATGTTATTGGGTCTGTAGATTTCGAAAATAATGGTTTCAGAACCATCAAGAAATAAAAATAAATAAATAAATAAATAAATAAATAAAATTTCTTATTCTTTTTATGTTTATAACTTACAAATTTACGTTTTTACATACCCTAAAGCAGTAAATCACTAAATCAAACCACCATCCAACCTCCCTCCTGACCATCTATGATCTATTGATCTATTGATTAAGGTCATATTTTTACTAAAATTGTAACGTTTTACATACCCTAAAGCAGTAAATCACTAAATCAAACACCATCCATCTACCTTCCTGTCACCCTCCTGACCATCTATGATCTATTGATCTATTGATTAAGGTCATATTTTTTACTAAAATTGTAACGTTTTACATACCCTAAAGCAGTAAATCACTAAATCAAACACCATCCATCTACCTTCCTGTCACCTTCCTGACCATCCTTGATCTATTGATCTATTGATTCAAGTCACATTTTGAGTATCATTTTGGATAAACATAACATAAAATCAAGTTCTTTATACAAAGATCAATCAATATATGTCAACGTAACAAAGTTTTCACATTAATAAAGATTACTTAGCATCATCTAAACTAAGAATATAATACACAATGACAAACATGACACATCTTAAACAGGAATAAACTGTAAACGTTAACAAAGTTCTACACTTAACAACAGTAAAGTAACTAACATAGCATACAAAAACGTAACTTATTCTTACTTTTTCAAGCATAACTCTAACATATTAACATTAATCTTACACTAACACAGTAACATTTAGCAAAAATTTATCACAACATTGGTTAATTATCATACAGACCAGCGAAAGTATGCTAACATAATAAAGTTTCCACATTAATAAAGCTAACATACCATCAACTGAACTAAGAAAATAATGCCCAAAGACAAACATAACACATCTTAAGCAGGAATAAGCAGTCAACATTAACAAAGTTCCACACTTAACACCAGTAAAGCAACTAACATGGTATGCAAAACGTAACCTAATCTTACTTTTTTCAAGCATAACTCTAACATATTAACGTTAATCTTACACTAACATAGTAACATTTAGCAAAAATTTCTCACAACATTGGTTAATTATCATACAGACCAGCGAAAGTATGCTAACATAATAAAGTTTCCACATTAATAAAGCTAACATAGCATCAACTGAACTAAGAAAATAATGCCCAAAGACAAACATAACACATCTTAAGCAGGAATAAACTGTTAACATTAACAAAGTTCCACACTTAACACCAGTAAAGCAACTAACATGGTATGCAAAACGTAACCTAATCTTACTTTTTCAAGCATATCTCTAACATATTAACGTTAATCTTACACTGACTCAGTAACATTTAACTAAAATTTATCACAACATTGGTTAATTATACTGATCAACGAATATACTCTAACGTAATAAAGTTTCCACATCAATAAAACTAACATAGCGTAACATGAACTAAGAAAATAATGTACAACGACAAACCTGACACACCTTAAGCCCGAATAAACTGCTATCATTAACAAAGTTCCATACTTGCCAATAGTAAGTAACTAACATTACATGCAAAACGTAACCTAGTCACACGTTTTTTCAAGCATGTCTCTAACATATCAATACTAATTTTTATTTTTAAGCTTATCTCTTTTTAGACTACACCCCCCTTTCAGAAAATTTCAACATGAAACATGAAAATGATTTTATGCTTTAACCATTTACATAAAGTGATGCAATACTTATTATATTTATTAAACAAACTGGTAAATCTGGCAACTGCGTATCATACAGAGGTGATTTGACAGCACTGTATAGACTTGGGAGCTGAGTTATATATAAATCAGTGAGCTACTCGATGGGGTATTCATAATCAAGAGCTCTTACGATCAACACTTTAAGACACATTTCGTTAGATCCTGTTGTATCATTATCCGAGTTTTTTTTTTTCAAATCAATACTTATTCAGCTAAGTAAGATTTTTTATTATTTGTATAACATTCTCATTTAAAAAATTTGTTTGGCTAGTCTTCGAGAATGAATCCCCCAGATAAGAAGAGAAAGACCACTATAACAGACATAACACATATCTCTGTAGAGAAACTTAAAAAGTCAATGGAAAGGCATACATATGAAGTAAAGGTTATTGATGAAAACTTCTTCCATGGACTGAGAGATCTTGAATCATCAATGACTTCGTTAACAACCATTTCGAATGATGATGATCTTGAAGCATCAGTCAAAATGGTTGTTAATGAAGTCATTGATGCTATATTACAAGACTTAGACTATGATAGGATTCGTATGAGGGTTGGAATCAATTTCACGTTCGGTGATGACCAGTCACCTGACCGGAAATATTATGTCAACATCAGTTATAGAGATATAGACGCTTGGAAGGGTCATTTCAGTCCGGTGACAAGGCAACCTTTACCAAATTCAAAGTAGTAGCTACCGTGTTCATGATAGCTAAAGGAAAAGGTAATGACTGTAAAAACGATGCATTTGAGCCACAAAATCTTAGTTTCAAACATCGTTACATTAGTAAAGTTCATCTAGAGAAAGGTGCTGTAGGCTGTGCTTTCAAAGCTGTTGTTCTGTTTAGGAAAATACGACAAACCTAACACACCATACGTACGAATAAACCACTAACATTAACAAACTTCCGCACTTAACAACAGTAAAGTACCTAACACTTCGTACAAAACGTAACCTATTCACACTTTTTCAAGCATATCTCTAACATTTCAATGCTAATTTTACATTAACATCGTAACATTTAACAAAAGTTTAGCATAAACCTATCTAATCATCATACTGACAACGAATATAACGCTAACGGGGATCACTTCTTCGAGCCGGAGCCGGAGTCTGAACCAAACCGCGGCCGGAGCCGGAGCCGGAGCCGGAGTCGGAGTCGGAGTCGGAGTGCGTAAAAAACGATCCCTTACAGGGATCGTTTTTCGACTCAGATTCGATTTCCTTCGGAAATCGAATCTTCGACGTAATAATAATAATAATAACATTGGGTGTATGTGCACGCACGCGCGCGCGCGCTCGCTCGCTCTCATGCGCATCGAACACCTGGGTCGATGATTAGCCGTTAGGCCTAACTCAATCTCGGGTTTGGAAAGCCAAAAGGGCTTAAACGCGGGCGTAGCGGCTACGCTCTCGGGGGTGACCCCCCTCTATATACATCCTACAGACTTGAAATTTACACGGATTCGAGCTTATCCCATATATACATTATATTCCAAGTTTCAGACCTATATCTCTTATACTTTTTGAGAAAAAGCTGTAGGAGCTCAAACTGGCCCATCACTACTTATATATATATATATATATATATATATATATATATATATATATATATTGTATATGTATCCCTTCTCTATATATATACATATGTATATAGATAGCTATGCTATATAATATATATATATATATATATATATATATATATATATATATATATATATATAAAATCCGGATAGACCCCTTCCCTAAATTATTTAAGTTATCAAAATTTTTTGATGGCTTAAGTCTCTTAATTATAATTTTTAATAATAATAAAAATAATAGTTAATCAAAGCAAATTAAGAGTATATGTTTTATTAATAGAAATGAGGAAACATATTTGTAGTTGGTGAAGATTTCTTAGTTGAAGTGGCTATCTTTCCCATATATATATATATATATATATATATATATATATATATATATATATATATATATATATATATATATATATATATATATATATATATATATATATATATATATATATATATTTTCTTTCTTTCTTTCTTTCCTCTCCCAGGAAGGATTCTTCATCCTGTCAGCCGCGCAAGCATCTTTCTCCAGACGTCCCTCTCCTGCACTATTCCTCTTCTCTTCAGCGCTCTCATATTTGGTAGCTGACATCTTTCCAGAGAGTCCTCCACCGATTCCGCCCATCTCTTCTTCGGTCTTCCCCTTGGTCTTCTGCCCTCTGGTGTCCATTCCCATCTTCTTTTCGGCATTCTCTCCTGCTCCATCCTCTCCAGATGTCCCCACCATCTCAATCTCCCCACATCCATCTTCAGTGTCATCTTCTTCACACCTATATCTTCTCTAATAACTTCATTTCTTATTCTGTCTCTCTTACTCTTTCCAATCATAGTTCTTAATATCCTCATCTCCACCGCTTGTATTCTACTCTCCTCTCTTCTCGTTGTTGTCCATGTTTCCGCTCCGTACAGCAGTGTGGGAGTCAGTATGCTGTTAAAAATCACTTTTTTAACCTCTATTCCGATGTTTCTATCTTTCATCATGGGGTATACCGCTTTCATAACTAATCCATACTTTTCCATTCTTCGCGTAATCTCTTCTCCACTTCCTCCCCTTCTGTTAAAACACCCTCCGAGATAATTGCAGGTATTTACCGCCTTCACCTCCTCCTCTCTCACCATCATTCTCATCCCCTCCGGTTACTGTTAATATCTCTGTCTTCTGTATGTTCATCTTCATCCCTGCTTCCTCCAACTCCTCCGCAAACAACTCCACCACCTCTCGAATCGTCTCCTCTCTCTCGCTCCAACATGCCAGATCGTCCGCATATGCCATTATGTCCCCTTCAAATTCTCCCAGTCATAGGGAACATGATACAAGTCTATAAAATATTTACCACGGACAGTTTTTCTAGGGGACACAATAAGAAATGTAGGAAGACGTGTAACCTTGATTCATTCTGTAATAGTGTTTAAAATTTTTTGAATGGTTTCCCGCAGGAGTTTGTTGAGTGTGACTCACTTGCAACATTAAAGAAAGGATTGGATAGGTATATGGATTGTTTGTGCATCATATAGTATATTCTGACGTAGCCAAAGTGGCGGGTTTTTAGTTAGTTATTAAAGTAAACCGCATGTTGTAGCTACCAGTATCACAATAAACTTATTAAAGCTTGTATTGTGGTTAGCATGAACCTTAGCTAAAGATTTTACTTTTGGTAGTAGTTGGCGTATATATTATATTGACCTTTGTTTAGGAAATTGACAGGCCTTAGGGTGTGGTGTAGGTTGTGTTTGTCGCATGGGCATGTATTTGATAAATATTTAGTTGACTGGGACAGTCTCGATAGGTCCATGTGGCCTCTAACTGGTTCTTTGTTTCCTTATCTCTATCTGAGGTAATACTACGAACTTTGATATAAATATTAACTTTCTGATTGGAATGAAGAAATGTTTTAAGAAGCAATGAAGAAATGTTTTAGAGGTGTTTAAGCTGTCGAAAATATCCAGCGGCGTTAGATGTTCATCACTGTTCACATTCATGTGAAGTACAACTCATTAAAAACTTTATGGCACATCGAATGCAACTATATGCTATTTTAGATTGCCAAGGCCGACTACTATTTTAAAAGAAAAAAAAAAGAAAAGATTTTCCCAGACACAAAATGGACAAAGCTCTCACGAATGGGCGACACAAGGTAGGTGGAAAATTTCGATGGATTGTTAAGACCTAATGAAATTTTTAAAGCATTGTTGAAGCTTAAGAGGAGCTTCAATGGATCAAGATATTAACCTTTTATAAAAAACTTAGATCTTTTCAAGTCTTTAAGCAAAAGCAAATTTGCTATAAGTTTATTTATTTATGTCTTTAACTTTATTCTCAAACACTCTTTCATTATGTATTACATTGCATTCTCCATAATTAGTGACAGCAACTGCTCTTAATCATATTGGAAATGTGATGTTTGTTTAGAAGGGTTTTCAAGCAAACATCAACGAAACATTTTCAAACATTTTGGAAGTTGCAACAGAACTTCTGCTTTCTGATAATGAAGAAATTATAATGCCTCTTGTGAGAATCAATTTAAAATGAAAAGATATAGGGCAATTACAATTTATATTCTTGATGATTTTTCAAACCAGTTAGAGAGCAAGTTCGCGAATCAAAGATCCATACTTACTAATCTTTATAAAGTTACTTATTCCATCGACATCTATCCAAAATTTTGCTAATTTTGGAAATAAATTTGATATGTGCAGTCATATTTAGATTGTTAAGGATTTTAGCATTTACCTCACTCAAAATGTGAAATCCAAAACAATATTTCACTACTCTGAAAAGGCTCAAAGCAAACTTTTTCAATTCTACATAAGAAGAAAATCTAGCAGAACTGGCTTTAATGAGTGTTCATCATAGCTTCACAATATAAACGAAGGAAGTTATCAATCATTTTGCTGTTAAGAGATCAAAATTAAGAATTTTTTATATGAATAAAATTATCTTTTTTTTATTTTCAAATTATTATTAATGTTCCATTATTTTATTCCCTTTTATTGAAGTAATATATATATATATATATATATATATATATATATATATATATATATATATATATATATATATATATATATATATATATATATATATATATATATGTATCTTTAATATGTATGTGTGTATGTTTGTATGTACATATATATATATATATATATATATATATATATATATATTATATATATATATATATATATATATATATATATATATATATATATATATATATATATATATATATATATATATATATATATATATATTCTTAATCTAAAACACCCCGAAATTTTTTTTTGCTAC
>JABUQX010110581.1:22500-29332 GCA_015478945.1 Trachelipus rathkii | reverse complement strand
CAATACAGGATGATGTTCCTTTAGCACCAAAAGAACAGGACGAGGAGTAATTCTTTATACCGAAAACGATATATATATATATATATATATATATATATATAGTATATAAGGTTATATATATATTTCTATATATATATATATATATATATATATATATATATATATATATATATATATATATTATATATATATATATATATATATATATATATATATAGAGATATATATATATATATATATATATATATATATATTCAATAGCTCCCATTGATTGCAGCATTATTACAAACTTATCGAAGGAAAATAAATGAGATATTCGTGACTAATTGAAATACCAATCTCAAACTTTGCTAAACCCGATAGGTTGGTGATAAAAGGGTATAAAAGGTATAAGATTGATATCATAATTTGCTTGTAATCTTCTCTACCTTTTTTATATATATATGGAATTTAAATGAATATTATTTGAATTTAAAAGATCTTTCGTCTTTGACTCAATAAATTGAAAATGGCTTTCTTTTTTATCTGATTTGCAACATTCGACAATACGCAAAGTCTGAAAAGGGTCAGAAAACGTCAGCTGCAATGAAACGCAATAGATGAAAGTGAGGAAAAGAAGAAGTGATTTGAAGGAAAAGATGCGGAGAAGGAAGAGTAATTCGAAGGTAAAGATGTGGAAAAGATTGATTCGAAGGTAAAAATGCGAAAAAGAAAGAGTTATTCGAAGAAAAAGATGTGGAAAAGTAAAAGTGATTCGGAGAAAAGATGCGAAAAAGAAAATGTGGTTCGAAGGAAAAGATGCAAAAAAGAAAAAGTGATTTGAAAGAAAGATGCGGAAAAGAAAGAGTAGTTTGAAGCAAAAGATGCGGAGAAGAAAGTGATTCAAAAGAAAAGATGCGAAAAACAAAGAGTGATTCTAAAGAAAAGATGCAGAAAAGGAAAAACTGATTCGAAGGAAAAAATACGGAAAAGAAAGAGGGATTCGAATGAAAAGATGCGAAAAGGAAAGGGTGAATCGAAGGAAAAGATGCGGAAAAGTTGTAGTTTTTTTGAAGGAAAATACTGAAAAGAAATAGGGATTCGAAGGAAAAGTTTGGTAAAGAAAGGGTATTCAAAGGAAAAGATGCGGGAAAGAAAGAATGGTTCGAAGGAAGAGATGCGGAAAATAAACTGTGATTCGAAGATGAGAATGAGAAAACAAAAGCTATTTAAAAGAAAAGATGCGGAAAATACAGTATGATTCGAAGGAAAACTCAGAAAAGAAAGAGGGATTAGATGGAAAAGATGCGGAAAAGAAAGGGTGATTCGAAGGAAAATACGAGGAAAAGAAAAAGTGATTAGAAGAAAATTTGGAAAGGAAAGAGGGGTTCGAAAAAAAAGATGCGGAAAAGAAAGAGGAATTTAAAGGAAAGAGGGATTTGAAGGAAAAGATGCCGAAAAGAAAGTGTTTCGAAGAAAAATATGCGGAAAAGGAAGAGTGGTTTTAATGAAAGATTTGGAAATGAAAGAGTGATTCGAACGAAAAGATGTAGCAAAGAAAGAGGAATTTCGAAGGAAAAGATGCAGAAAAGCAAGAGGAATTTCGGAGGAAAAGATGCAGGAAGGAAAGAGGAATTTCGAAGGAAAAGTTGCAGAAAAGAAAGAGGAATTTCGAAGGAAAAGATGCAGAAAAGAAAGAGGAATTTCGAAGGAAAAGATGCAGAAAAGAAAGAAGAATTTCGAAGGAAAAGATACAGAAAAGAAAGAGGAATTTCGAAGGAAAAGATGCAGAAAAGAAAGAAGAATTTCGAAGGAAACGATGCAAAAAAGAAAGAGGAATTTCGAAGGAAAAGATGCAGAAAAGAAAGAGGAATTTCGAAGGAAAAGATGCAGGAAGGAAAGAGTAATTTCGAAGGAAAAGATGCAGAAAAGAAATAGAAAAAGGAATTTCGAAGGAAAAGATGCAGAAAAGAAAGAGGAATTTCGAAGGAAAAGATGCAGGAAGGAAAGAGGAATTTCGAAGGAAAAGATGCAGAAAAGAAAGAGGAATTTTGAAGGAAAAGATGCAGAAAAGAAAGAGGAATTTCGAAGGAAAAGATGCAGAAAAGAAAGAGAAATTTCGAAGGAAAGATGCAGAAAAGAAAGAGGAATTGAAGGAAAAGATGCAGAAAAGAAAGAAGAATTTCTTTATTTTAAAGTTGAGAAAGTAAAGGAATTTCTGAAGGAAAAGATGCAGAAAAGAAAGATGAATTTCGGAGGTTTAGACCGAGTGTAACACCCAGAAAAACATGCAGAAAAGAAAGAGGAATTTCGAAGGAAAAGATGCAGGAAGGAAAGAGGAATTTCGAAGGAAAAGATGCAGAAAAGAAATAGAAAAAGGAATTTCGAAGGAAAAGATGCAGAAAAGAAAGAGGAATTTCGAAGGAAAAGATGCAGAAAAGAAAGAGGAATTTCGAAGGAAAAGATGCAGGAAGGAAAGAGGAATTTCGAAGGAAAAGATGCAGAAAAGAAAGAGGAATTTCGAAGGAAAAGATGCAGAAAAGAAAGAGAAATTTCGAAGGAAAAAATACAGAAAAGATAGAGGAATTTCGAAGGAAAAGATGCAGAAAAGAAAGAGGAATTTCGAAGGAAAAGATGTAGGAAGGAAAGAGGAATTTCGAAGGAAAATATGCATAAAGGAAAGTAGAATTTCGAAAGAAAAGATACAGAAAAGAAAGAAGAATTTCGAAGGAAAAGATACAGAAAAGAAAGAGGAGTTTCGAAGGAAAAGATGCAGAAAAGAAAGAGGAATTTCGAAGGAAAAGATGCAGAAAAGAAAGAGGAATTTCGAATGAAAAGATGCAGGAAGGAAAGAGGAATTTCGAAGGAAAAGATGCAGAAAAGAAAGAAGAATTTCGAAGGAAAAGATGCAGAAAAGAAAGAATAATTTCGAAGGGAAAGATGCATTCCTATTAAATTTCTTGGAAAATGTAAGTCACATTCCCCTGCGTGAGAAGAAAATCCAACAGAGCGTCTTATTATTATTATTATTATTATTATTATTATTATTATTATTATTATTATTATTATTATTATTATTATTATTATTATTATTATTATTATTATTTATTATTATTATTATTATTATTATTATTATTATTATTATTATTATTATTATTATTATTTTTATTATTATTATTGTTACTATTATTATTATTATTATTATTATTATTATTATTATTATTATTATTATTATTATTATTATTATTATTATTATTATTATTATTATTATTATTATTATTATTATTATTATTATTATTATTATTATTATTATTATTATTATTATTATTATTATTATTATTATTATTGTTACTATTATTATTATTATTATTATTATTATTATTATTATTATTATTATTATTATTATTATTATTATTATTATTATTATTATTATTATTATTATTAATATTATTATTATTATTATTATTATTATTATTATTATTATTTGCTATACGTGTTTTAAATTAATTAAGTGAAAACTTTTCATTTTCCTATGCCAAAATTACAAAAGCGATGAATTTGTACTTGATTATAATGTCGTTTACACGAGTTAATATCTAAAATAAATAATAGTGGAAAATAAAAACAAAAAAAATGTGAAAGATTATTAAAAGACTCGTGAGATGAACTAAAAAGAAAAATCAAACTTTTCTTTCAAATCATTTTTAATAACAATAATTAATTATTACTGTTATAATTATTATTATCGCCAGTTTTGAACTCTTAATACTATAATTCGCTCTCTAATTCTCTCCACGCAACATAAATAATATATTATTATTTGAGAATATATATATATATATATATATATATATATATATATATTGGAAAATAATATATATAGAAAATATATATGTATATAAATATATATATATATATATATATATATATATATATATATATATATATATATATATATATATATTGTATGTGTGTGTATCTGTGTGTATATTAAAAATGTTTGCATTGTGCATAGCAACTCAAATAAAATCTTGAGAGAGAGAGAGAGAGAGAGAGAGAGAGAGAGAGAGAGAGAGAGAGAGAGAGAGAGAGAGAGAGAGAGAGAGAGAGAGAGAGAGAGAGAGAGAGAGAGAGAGAGAGAGAGAGAGAGAGATCTTGCCTTGATTTCAAACCCGTGCCACTAAGTTGCAAATGTTATCTCTCTTGAACTTAAATTTAAATACATGACTTTATGTGAAAATATATAAAAGGAATTTTTTTGATTTACCAAATTGGATGTAAGTATTATTTTATTAACCATAAAGATAGATACATGTTTAACATATATTTGTTTTTCTTATGTTTTCTTATGCCTTCCATGTTTTAATTTTATTCATAAAATATTATGTTATCTATTTTAAATATTAATTTTAATTAATGATTTTAATATTATCTATCAATTTTGAAAATCTATTAATATACATATTTAATAATTTTTAAAATTAATCTAAATTTTTAAATAAAATTTTAAATCAATTTACAAGATATGAATCTTTGAAATTTATTAAATTTTAAATAGCTTTTAAAGCTATTAACTCTATTTTCAAATAATGTTCTAAGTATTGAAGAAACAAATAAATTTAATGAATAATTTATTATTGATTATGAGAAGAAATGAGAAGAATGTTAGAGAAGAGTTGTGGAAGTGATGATTAAAGCAAAACATTTGAAATTGACATTGAGAAGCTTGAACAATTTTTAAAGAAATAGTGAAAAGTTTTACAAATGAATTTACCAAAACATTGAACATATGATCAAAAGAAAGAATGAAAAAAAATTTCATGTCATGAATTTAAATAAAGGATCTTTAAAGATTCAATGTAATTTCCCGCATTAGTGCAAATAATCTCGATTAAATTTAGAACTCTAAATTTATGAGAATTATTAAGAACTGCAAAACCTATGTAAAACATAGAGCAGGTGTTAAAAGAATTACGGGCAATTACTGCGCATAGAAAACATGGACGTTGTTAAACATTTAATTAAAAAGAACTCAAAGTATTTAAAATTAACATGTGAAAAAAAATTTCTTATGCTAGAAACCATTTTACATACTATAAAAAATATGTATAAAAAAAGATTTGTAATCTTAACTATTAAATTAAGCATAAAGTCTAAAATGAAACAGTCTATAAAAAGATTTTTCAAGGAATGTTGAAATATAAAGAATAAAATAAAGAAATAAATAAAAAGTAAAATATAAAAATAAAGAATTATTTTCAATGTTTTTATGTCTATGCTTAGTAATTGCTTCTTTCGATTAGTTTAGAGAGGGTTGTGTTCTGTTTCCAATTCTTGTTTTAGGAGGCAATCTTGTAGGTATTTCTGGGCTGTGTTTTGGTATTACTGGTGGTAGAGGAGGTGTTATAGATTCATGCTGTACTTTTCTCCCAGATAATACATCTAAAAGTTTTATGTTCCTATCTCTATCTATGTCTAGCAGAAGGGGTAAATGAATTTGAATTAAGATCTACATTAAATAAACGAGGAATTATGTTCTGCATATCCATAATGTCTTCAACAGGAGATTTAAGGCCACATAGTTGCATTTTATTTCCTCCTCGGGTACTTTGAAATATTGATAGGGTCTGTATGAAGGATCTTTACGTCTATCATCTATTTTCGTTGGAATAGAATATACTGGAAAAAAGTAGATGATGGAGTTGAAGTAACACTGAATTTTAATTTTGCATCAGAAAAGCTTTTGGAAACTGGGATAACAAAAGAAGCTACATTGGAAGAGTTACTAGAGTTTTCTAACAGTAGAATAGGATAACCTGTTGTAAGAAAACATTGGCATCAATGTGGATAGAGTCGAAGTCTCAGTTAATACATTCTAAACGAATAATATTATCTTCTCAGTGGCTTAGTGCGTTGACAAAGGAAAGGGTTGCGCGATGTTAGGAAGCCACTACGATTATCTTATACTAGTGCAAATGTATTTGGAGAAGTTTTTGACTGACTCTGCAATACATTGTAAAATATTTTTGGCATAAGATGAAATAGTTATTTTGTCTTTTGAAAGCACTTTTTGTTTAATATCATCTTGTATTTTAAGATTATCTACAAATGTAACGTCATTTGCGTGAAAGGTTTCATATTTATTTCGTGCTAGACCTGGTGAAATTTGAAGTGTGGTAGGTAAAGTATATGGACTAGTGTTAACAGAAAAAGTTAAAAGTTTTACTATAAACAAATTGGAGAGGATCAATGTGGTTTATGAGATGGTCGAGGATGTGTAAATCAGGTGTTTATCTTGTAAATGCTAGCAGAAGTTCTCAGAAAAGAAGAAAGACGTTTTATATGTTTTTTTGATAGAGTGCAAAGAGGGAAATCGTGGAGGGTATTAGAATGTTATGGAATAAATGATAGCGAGTGTTAAGATTAGGGAAGGGGAGTGGCTTAAAGTAAGGGAAGGACTAAAACAAGGTTTTGTTATGTCTCCATTATTGTTTGATTTCTTTATAGATATTATGGTTAGGAATATGAATAGAACTGGGAAAGGAACTGATATGAATGATATTGTCAATGATATTGTCAATGATATTGTGGTTTTTTGCTGATTCAAAAGAAAAACTTTGTGATTCAGTGCTTAAATTTGAAAGAATGTACCATGGAAAAAGATTGAAAATTTAATCCAGCTAAAGGTAACGCTATAGAAATTATCACAAAATCCAAAGGAGACGATTCTTAATCTAGGTTGGATATCATAAAGAGGAATGGGGAAAACCTAGCAGAAACTACACTCTTTAGATATTTAGGAATGAATATTGGGACTTTCGGAGGGATGAAACAAGAGATTGACCATATGGTT
>JABUQX010110581.1:15000-17500 GCA_015478945.1 Trachelipus rathkii | reverse complement strand
ATATATATACTATATATATATATAATACTATATATATATATATATACATACATATTATTATATAAATATATATAATATAATATATATAGTATATATATATATATATATATATATATATATAATATATATATATATATATATATTTATATTATATATAATATATATATATATATATATATATATAGTATCTGTATCCGGCTAATTCACTATCCGGCCCATCCCTAATATATATATGTAAGGGCAGTTTCTCTACCCTTACTATAATAACTATGTATAGCTACTTGATATATGCATCCGTATATTAAATTTTAATTATTATTTCATTGTATAAGAGAAATATTTAACGATTCTTTTGTGAGGGCACTTTCAAATGTAATGGACTGCCACGGAAACGTGAGTCCAAGCGAAATGCCCGGGGTAGGAGGGAATAAGAGTCAGTTAGCGTCTCGTATCATAAGAGGAGAGATGCATTAGAGTCTGACTTCAAGATACAAGAAGAGAAGTCGCATTGTGTGTCGGCTTGTTAAAGGCCGGAAATTGTGTTTGAATATAAAAATTATGATATTAACCTTCACCAATATTATTAATGACTGTGAACTGACCCATTGTGTTAACTGTTAATATTGATACCATTATTTACCACCTGATTTAATTAGTCTTAGAAATAAAAATAAAAAGTAATTACCCCTTTTTCATTATCACTGTATTAACTCATCAAAGGGTTATTACAAAGAATGGTGACCAACAGAGCGACTCGAATAACTCCCAACCTAACTGATGTGAAGAGTGTCAAACAGTGAATTAATTCAAACAGTGCCTAATTAAGACAGTGAAGTGAAAAAAAGTGCCAATTCAAAACACAAACGCACACAAAAAACAACACAAAAAAAAAAAAAAAAAAAAAAAAAAAAAAAAAAGTTCAAATTCCCCTGAAAAAAACAGTGAAATAAGAAACTCTATCGCAATAGGCTTAAAAACCTTCCCCTAAACGAAAAAAGAAAAACCGTTAAAATTTGCCCAACTTTAAGAAGTTTCACCCAAATTGAAACAAGAAGCAAGATGACTGTTACCACTTCGCCTGAAATCTCGAACCCCAATTCACTTATCCCTCACGAGGTTCCCCAAAATGGGGGAATGGGAGAAGAAGACAACTTTTCTCAAAATGGACAAGGAGAATCTTCAACTCACGAAAACAAGATAGACCACCTGATAGCGATACAGAGAAAAACGACGGAAGAAATGATTTCTCTAATTGGAACAATCAAAAACCTAATGAAGACAATATGCGAGAATTCAAGGAAATCTACAATCAACATTGACGATCAAGACTTAATACAGGGAAACGTAGAAGCTCCTCTCTGGTTCCAACAACGGGCCAAAGGGGGGGAATAAATGCCTGGCGAAATACGTACTTTAGACAAAAAAAATTTAATATTAGAGGTAACAATTTTAGAAATAACTTTTACAATGGTCGTTATAATAATAGTCACAATAATAACTGTAATAGTAGAAAATGGTTTTATAATAATAATCATAATAATTTTAGTAGAAATAATTTTTACAATGATCATTATAATGATAGTCATAATAATAACTATAATAATAGAAAATATTATTATTATAATAATAATAATAATCATAATAACGGTAGGAGTTATAGCCATAATTACAGACATTTTGCTGGTATTCGGTATAGGAATTTTGGGGGGTTCACTTATGGGGGTTATCCGAAATATCCGGGGGGAGAGGAGAATGGCTTCCATCGAAGAAGAAAGTATTACGCTAACAATTTTAGAAATGCCTGCTACAAAATGGGTACTTTTAATGATTATAATTACGGGCGAAATAGAGGGATTAACCATAATAATGTTTATAAATGGACTAGATCTATCAACTATAGTAATAATTATAATAATGGACATGTAAATCATAATGGTAATTATAATAATTATAATTCATAATGTTTATAAATGGACTAGGGTTGCAACCTATAGTAATAATTATAATAATGGACATGTAAATCATAATGGTAATTATAATAATTATAATTATAATAGAAACGCATATTATGATAATAGGTATAAATATGTTAGAAATACTGACTGTAATAATGAACATGCTAGTAATAGAACTCTTAATTACGAGAACGAAATTAATGACGAGGATGTAAATGGTATTGCTGTAACTGCTATCTCAGAGAGCGCCTCTGGTGGGGGAGTGGTCGTTCCCCCCAATGAACCAATTCATTCCCCTGCTGAGACAGGAGAAAGCACGGAGGCAAAAGCTGGTGTTACTTCAGTCTGTAGCTCGACGCATGCGGGGCAAGAGGGTAGTTTAAGTAAAGATATAGAAAACGGGATGTTTAAAAATACTGAAATAACTGAACTACGGGAGAGGGAAGAATACCGTAGCGCTTATGATTTAATTGCCGAGGCGCGAGTTGAGGAAGAACGAAGGACCCTGAATTATTGTCAACCAATAATAATTAATAATGAAAAAA
>JABUQX010110581.1:0-10000 GCA_015478945.1 Trachelipus rathkii | reverse complement strand
AACAGAAATTTGGGTCGGAGTCAGATGTTCAGCAGTTTCAGGGAATTCTCCCCTTTGGTATTCCTTCTGAGAGAAGCTAAATGACAAACAATGGACCAACTGGAGATGCAGGAAAAAGCGATGAAAAAGGACAATATACCAGTAAAAGACCTTTAATCTAAAAATTCTCTAGAAAAATACAAAATAGAATTCCATAAGTCATTGGATGAAATAAGGAAAATCGACAGGAAATCAAAGTTAGCATGTTGTTGAAGAGACAATCTCTATCTATCATAAAATTGTGCAAGATGCGGCTTACACAATTACAGCTTTGCCTCCTAGTCAGTGAATGTTGAGCAGCTTATTTTACCGCTTGAAAAATAATAAATAGGATCTAAGGCATCGTTTAAAGGAGTATTTTATTGAAGATGTATTATTTTTAAGAAACAATTGTTTTGAATAAATTTATATTACGATATTACATATGATCAGACAGCTCAAGGAGAAATTATTCTAAAATTTAGGAAGAAAGTGAGAAATATATATATATATTTTTTTAATAAAAAATCGGCTTTGAATACAATATATTACATATGTTCAGGCAGCACTTAGTTAAAAGGGGAATTATTTTAAACTTTAGGATGAAACTAAAATATAAATTTTCCGTTTAAAAAAAAATAAAATAAAATAACTTTTTAATAAAATTATATTACGTAAATGAACAGGCAGTTTATTGTTCAAAGAGTAATTAGCTGTATTAAAATTTAGGACAATAGTGAATTATTTTTTCTGTATTTCTTAAATATTATTTTCAATAAAATACTTTCAAGTTTTAATTCTATGTTAATAAAGATGTCATTAAAAACAGCCAATTTCATCAAACCTTAAAAATTTTGTAACAGAGAATTAATGATTTCATAAGTGTAAATGTAGAAGGAATTATAATTAGGAGCTTGAGCCGGAGCTGGAGTCGGAGCCGGGTAACTTAAAAATGCTGGAGCAGGAGCCGGAGTCGAAGTCGGAGTCGGAGTCGGAGCTGGGTAATTTTAAAATGTTGGAGCAGGAGCCGGAGCCGGAGCTGGAGCTGGAGCCGGAGCTGGAGCCGGAGCCGGAGTCAGAGCCGGGAAAAAATTTGCTGGCTCCGCAGCCCTGGCTAAAAGTCTAAAAGAGACCAATCTTTGGTATAATTAATTATTATTATTTATTATTATTATTATTATATTATATTATTATTATTATTAATTATTATTATTATTATTATATTATTATTATTATTGATTTATTATTATTTTTATTATCCTGAAGGCGTGTATCCAACTTAGAATATTTTTTAAATAGATAGATTTATAGAAGGTGAAAGCAATTTTAGCTTTTTTTCTACTGTATACAATTATAATATATATACCATACTATGAGTATATATAGTACGACTATGTATGGTAGACTATATATATATATATATATATATAACTATACTATTATATGTAAGTATATTTACTATATATATATATAGATATATATATATCAGATATTGTAGTGTATGTTAGTATATGAGCGCGACCTCTCCGAGATTAGGGCTCTGCCCGTAGCCGGTGATGTTAACTTAAATTATTATATATAATATATATATACTATATATATATATATATAATATATATAATATATACTATGATATATATATATAATATCGATATATTACTATATAATATATATATATAATAGATATTATATACTATATATAATAACTACTATAAATATATAATTATTATATATATTATATATATATATATATATATATATGATATATATATTACTATATATAGTAACTAGTATTACTATATCATACTAGTAAGGTATATAATATAATAATTATATATATAATATAAGATACTAATTATATATGTGGTATCTGTGTGTGTGTGTGTGTGTTGTGTGTGTGTGTTGTGTGTGGTGTGTGTGTGCTGTGTGTGTGTTGTGTGTTCTGTACTTTCTGACAATAAATTTGCAAATGAAATTTGAATTTGAGTTTTGATCTCCAAAACTTCATTTTGATTGCACTTTCATTATCTTTCCGTCAAAGTTTTGATAAAATTGACAACTCTTGAATGCCTCTGTCAAAATTATAAATGAACACAATAAATGTATTGGTAATTAATTTTCTCAGAATCTAGATTAAATAATTAAGAGAATCAGAAAGTACCTTTTTAGGAAATTTAATTCACATTTTTTCAAAGATTTAATTAAGGTCCGATGACCCTTTAAGGGCAGAGGTTGTGCAGCTAATTTAGCTTTTTAAGTCCGTTGATAATATTAATCGCAGTTGTAGCATTGCTTTATTTTAAAGTATTACTTATTAAGATTGTGAAAATGCTTAAAAAAATATTCAGTTTATTTAATTGTAATAATAATAATAACAATAGTAAGATAGAAGAAGAAGAAGAAGAAGAAGAAGAAGAATTAATAATAATAATAATAATAATAATAATAATAATAATAATAATAATAATAATAATAATAATAGTAATAATAGATAATAATACTAATAACTAATACTAATAATAATAATATAATAATAATAATAATAATAATAATAATAATAATAATAATAATAATAATAATAATAATAATAATAATAATAATAATAATAATAATAATAATAATAATAATAAACTAATAATAATAATAATAATAATAATAATAATAATAATAATAATAAAATAATAATAATAATAATAATAATAATAATAAATAACAATAGAAGAAGAAGAAAGAAGAAGAGAAAGAAAGAAGAAGAAGAGAAGAAGAAGAAGAAGAAGAAGAAAGAAGAAGAAGCAAGAAGAAGAAGAAGAAGGAAAGTAAGTAGGGGCGTCCATATTGACACGTGGGCAAAAATTTGCCCACGCGTGATTTACCATGCCTTGACCTTTTCTGACCGCCACGTTGTTTCCTTGAGGGTGATTTACCTGCCCTTGACCTTTTTGAGCCCAAATTTTTACCTGCCTTGACCTTTTTGGCCTTCGACCTTGGGGCCTTGACCTATTTCCGACCAAACCCTTTGTCTTCCATGGTCATTTTGGCCCACGGTATTTTTTTGGCACCCCTAATTTTTGGCAACCCAATTTTTTGGCAAACCCTAATTTTTGGCCATCCTTTGAAGAAGGGTTGCGCCAAACGGTGCGTAAGCAACTGTTGTACGTATTTACCCCCCTATTTTACGCCCCCTTAATTTTTCGACCATGGGTCAATTTTTGGCCCACGGTAATTTTTTGTCATTCCTTTAGGGGCTTAGCCCTTTTGATGTTACACTTAACCTGTTTGACCATGGATATTCGACCTGACCTTGCCAGGATAACCATGGGTCATTTTTAGCCCACTGGTAATTTTTGCGTCTCCGTGGGTCAATTTGCTACGTACACTTTTTGGCTAGCCCTTATTGGTCTTCCATGGGTCATTTTTGCCCCACGCGTAAGTTTTACGACCCTTTGGTCTTCCATGGGTCATTTTTTTGCCCACGGTAATTTGCTCAACCGTCCCTTTGGTCATTCCATGCGTCAATTTTGCCCACCCCGCAGTAATTTTTTATTCTTCTCTCATGGCTTAGCCCGTATTTTGATTGTCTTACCTCGTTTTCACCATGATTATTTCGACCTTAACCCTTAGCCATATACCATGGGTCATTTTTGGGCCCACGGTAATTTTTGCGGCTTCCTTTTAGGGCTTAGCCCTAGTTTTTGACAACGTCTTTTACCTTGTGTTGACCATCTGATATTCGTCCTTAACCTTGCCACTATACTATGGGTCAATTTTGACCACGCTATAACTTGATGGCTTGATGTTTCACCAAATCACCGTAAGCAATACTAGTTTGATGTTCTATTAGTGTTCTATGAGTATTATATGAGTGCCAGGTTAGTGCCAGGTGAGTGCCAATGTGAGTGCCATGAGTGCCAATCAGTGCCAAGTGAGTGCCACATTAGTGCCAAGTGAGTGCCACATAGTGCCACGTGAGTGCCACTTTTTCAAGCCTTTTCTAGCTCCCTGAGCCTACGAAATAGACCTAATATGGGTGGTCTACCCTAGTATTAAGAGGTATGAGAATCGAATGCGTGTACATTACAATTTTGCTAGAATGCTTCTTACTATGAGTTAGTATTTTTCTTAACACTTATTACCAAGACTGGAATATATATCTAAAGAGTTACACAGTTGAGACAGGGCCCCGCAACGGTTCAGAGTCGAGTCCGGCGGGCCGCAGGTCAGCCCGTCGCGAAACCGGCCGCCGTGGCGGCCTTTAGGCGCAATTATTACTGCCGCCGGCGGCGCCCGGCAAGGCGCAATATCCGCGTTACGCCGCCGCGTGCGCCGCAGTCGCCATATACCCGCTTCAGCGACGCCGCTTCGCGCCGCAGCGATGCACGTGCCGCGTAACGAAAAAATATGATGTCAATTGTAAGACTATTTAAAAGAATTTCGTTCAATATAGCTCATGAGTCATTCATTTTTCACCTACAATTGTTACTAATTTTTTATTAGAAAACATATACTTGTACACACCTATAAAGCAGAATCAGGAAATCAATAAGGATTTATTACCTAACACCTAGGGGATTAGTATGCTTTTGTTTTTACTGCTTACTGCTTTAACTCTTGCTTTACTGCTTTAACTCTCTGCTTTACTGCTTTAACTCTCTGCTTTACTGCTTTAACTCATATACATTACATACCTTTAAAGCAGTAAATCAGAAATCATAGAGGTGTTACCTAACACCCCTAGGGATTTAGTATGCTTTTGTGTTTACTGCTTTACTGCTTGTAACTTTCTGCCTTTACTGCCTTTAATTCTGCTTTACTGCTTTACTTTCTGCCTTTACGCTTTAAACTTTTCGCTTTACTGCTTTAAACTTTCTGCTTTTACTAGTTTTTAACTCATAGTTTATTACATTATGTTTTCTTTTTATATTATTTTATTTTGTTTTATTACTTTTTATTTATTATTTCTATTTTATTTTTGTTTTAATTTGTAATGTAAGAATAAAAAACACCACAGAGTTTCTGTTAATAAACATTTATTTTAGATAAGTACGAAAGTTTATTAAAAAACATGTTACTTTACTGCTTTACATCTGTTAATTAATCTCACTATTCATTATTCACTTAACGAGTTTGGATGTGGAGAAATTTACGTTCCGAAGTCCCGCTACATGCCTTGTAGCTGGTCCGACAGGCTGTGGTAAAACCTTTCTAATATTAAATATTTTAAAGGAAAATGGAGATTTTTGAAACAAGACTGGTAAAATATAATATGGGTGTTATAAATGTTATCAGGAAAAAATTAAAGAATATAAAGATGTTATTCAATTTCATGAAGGCATATACGATATTAGATCGTTGGACAATATACATGGTCACAAAATTATTGTATTAGATGATTTAATGCACAAATTGAGTTTGGAAATAGCAGAAGCGTTCACAGTTTATTCTCACCATCTAAATATCTCTGTGTTTTTTATAACACAGAATATTTTTCATCAAAGCAAGCATATGCGAAGGTGTTTCTTTAAACACACAGTATTTACTGTTGTTTGGGCAGAGAAGAGACATGAGTCAAATTAATGTATTGGCAACTCAAATGTTTCCCCTTCAAAGGAAAGAGTTCTTAAAATATATAAAGAGGTTACTTCGATTCCCCACGGTTATTTGATGTGTGAACTTCATCCCAAAAACACACACGCACAGAGTGCTGCTCCGTACCAACATATTCTCCCCTATGAGATAGAAACTGTTATATACATACCTGATACTATGTGAGTGCTCTAGTTTGCAAACAGTATTTACCCTCTCTATAAAATAAAATTTAAAAAGTTTTGGAAAACCATCTGAAAAACAGTAAACCTAATTAGTGAGGATGATGAAATTCATCCAGTGTGTAGTGTGCGAACGTTGTTTAAATCTTCATTTAAATGGAAAATGTTCCTTTAAACAGGCCTCAGAAGGTAACGCTGCGTCGACATAGAACATCATTAAAAACTCTCCCTCAACATTAAAAATTTGAAAAATAAAAAGAAGTTACTACAGAGAGGAGGAAGGGTATTCCTGCCATTACTCTTCTGTTGCCCCATAATGAAGAAGCGTTGCCGTACTTCACATATTATATGAGATGAGAAAATGAAGAGTAAATAATACAGTCATCTGTACAGATCAGTTCCTCAGATTTCATCATTCACAACTCAATATGAGCCAGTTCATTGCGGGCGCACACTGGCAAAATCCACAATTCACAGTGTTCATCATTGCTACAGCCCCCATACACGCAAAATATTACAGGCCCCATGCATGACATTACAACCTCTTTCACATTCCAGCAGCAACAAAGGTGCACCAACAGAATCCTATATTGTGAACGGAAGCATTATCTTTCCAGCAGCCGCTGACCTCCTAGCTTATATGGATCCTTAAGTGAGACAGATAACCCAAATATGAGAAAGAAGTGTACAGGATATTAAATTTCAGACATTAACATCCATGAGAAACGCCTCTTATACCAGGATGCCATACAAAAATTGAAAGATCTTAAAGACTTGCGATCTACAGCAATCCCTAGTATTCGCTAACCGATAGATGTAGATATCCTAATGAAGTAAAAACTTATGAAGTGAAAATGAAAGATAAATTTAAAAAATATCCTAGAGGAGAGCCTGCCAAATAGAGTGCGTAAATCAGAAATAGCTTTATATAATATCTTAAAAGAACAATTATCTTTAATAAGCGGGACAGATCGTAATGATGATGAAATAGTTAAAGGATCAAATAATATTGTGGACTTGATAGCTGATCTCTCACGTAACTTGGAGAGAGAAGGCCCTTGTAATGGAATGATATCAAACAAGAACTTCAGACTATTAATTTCCCAGAAGTTTAATCTTAAATACAACGCGATTAGCAGACTTAGATAATATCCCCGTTACGCCAAGACCTGATTCAAGTCCATTTCAGGCACTCTTACGGCAATCAGATAAATTTAAACGTTTACCAGAGAAACAGAACAAGAAAAAACACCTAGCATTAATAGCATAGTGGATTCAAATCGTAATTATGCATTAGTCATACTTACTATATAGTTATATGATAACGTAACGTATATATAGTATAATATTACTATACATATTATTATATATACAATATATATATATATACTATGATCATACTATATATATATTATATATATATTTGTTCTGTAACTGTTATATCTTTTTTTTTTCGTTTACTTTGTATATAAATGCAATTGTTATTAATCTTTTTCTCTTTCTTCTATCCCTTGTGACCTAATATGCACATTTTTTGTTCGGACAAATAGCTATATATTCTATAAAATATATATAGTATATTATATATATATATATACTATTATAACGTATAGACCGCTCATACTATAATAGTATTATAATATATACTCTATATATATATTATATACACTCTATATATATATAATATACTATATAATATTATATATACTATAGTATTATAACGCCGGGAACTTACACGTAGTGTCAGCTAAGACAACATGGAGGCGCGAAGGAGCGATAGTTTGATAATATTACTTTCAAATCGAGGAGCAAATAGTTTTGGGGTTCTCACTCAGTTTGCTTTAAGAGTATCTAATATGAGAAAAAAGAGATAAAAGCAATATTTGGAGGGTGAAGAGCATTTACTCATATACATAAAACCCTGTAAGAAAAAAATTTCTACACGGCATCCCAATCTCGCAGCTCGATACGCACTATGGCAGTTAGATTTATCGGAAATGTATGATAATACAGCCTCTCTATAATGAAGTTTCTAATAGATATAAACTTTTACACATTGGACGTATACTCTAGATACTTGTGGTTGAGGCCAATAAAAGATAAAAGATCATCTACAAGTCGCGGCCATGCTGTACTTGAACTTTATAGAGAACGAACGGATAACACCTAAATCATCCGACAGATTCAGAATGGAATTCAAGGGGAGCAGTTTCAGAGATGCTACTGGGAGGTTATGGTATAAGCTATTACAACACATTTTCCGTAAACAAAGCGGCAATAGTTGAAAGAGTCCAACGTACTATTAAAGAACGCAAGCATAGGTATTTACTAAAATGAATACTTTTAAAAATATATTGATTTACTGGACGATCTGGCTTATTCCTATATAACAGTCTTACCAACAAAAACTATAAGTAACTCCGTAGAGATGTCAAAAAACTAGAGGGACGAGTTATGGCGATACTGGGAAAAAGAAAACAAAAAAAAGAAAAAAAAGGGAATAAAGGTAAACGATTATGTAAGAGTTTCTCGAAAGAAGAAAGTTAGTAAAGGATTGCAATCCGGTTGGAATACGGAAGTTTTTTAAGTCCACACATATCCAACCATTCAGTTCAGTGATAGTTTAAAAGTTATTATTAGTCTGAAGATTAAATGGTGAAAAAAAATAAAAGGAGGGTTCTATAAGAGAAATACAAAAAGTAAAGTTCAATCCTGTAACTCATGGAATATAAATTGAAAAAATATTAGCTACGAGATGTAAAGGAAAAAAGAAGCAGTTACTTTAAATGCGAGGGAATCCTGCCAGTTTAAATAACTATATAAAAGCAAAACAAAGGTAAGAATCATTAATCAGTTGTCATTATAATCATGGAGAGTGTAGATCACCTTTATATAACTCTGCCTTCTTCAGCCTCCTTGGTATTTACATACCTCTGATTAAATTAAACCTCTCGGATTTGACTCACGAACTGTGCTACATTGAATCCTATTACAGCTTGCGAAGAGAGGATACGAAGTAGGATTGATGGGCAAATGATATTAAATACACATAGAAAATTTTACCTCACAATCTATTCTGGATGGGGGTGTACAGAAGTGTAGGAATGTGTTGAAACTATATTACAAGTGGAAGATTCTCGTTATCTGAAAAGGACTACAATTGCCAAAAAGATGAATACGACAACATTTGCTACAAATGAACTTCTTTGAAGAATTTACTTTGCGCAGGTCATATTTTAAATCGGCGCCTGCTATTTTGTTATTTAAACAGTCTCTTTGATATGAGTATTATGTGTAAGGACTGGTATACCAAACTGAAATGACGTACCTATGAAGATACAAGTAATAAAGTATCTCTTAAGTTCAAAGGAAAATGTAAAAACCTACGAAGACCGGACATGGTTTTTTCTCGAGACGAATTCACCATGGGCAGCGTAAACATATTCCGTAGACGTGGATGCTGAGTGATATACTTCATGATATCCCTACTATGTGAAGAGGGTTATACTATCTGCTGGAGAATAAACCGCATGAAACTCCCACATTGAACTAAAAGCATGAAGCAGATCCGAGTACTGCCATTATACATGTTTACCATCCGAGATGCTCATCATCCAAGGTATGCTTATGCTATATACAAATCAAATAATGATCATCAATATGTAGGGTAGATACTAAAGCTCCTTTTATAAGAGTAGGGTATATTTTCCCAAAGAGAGTAAGTTATAACTTTCCCTAATGCTTCATTATCTACTCCTGAATGAGTCAAGTTGGACTCTGTACACGCGTTGCATTATAATAAGATGTAGAAGGAAATCGGGGTTGCCTGTTCCCTGGTTACTTACGGTGCTGATTGTTATGCTAAAGTTACATTGATTAGAAAGAGAACAGATGGCGAGGTAGATTACAGCATAATGAAGTATATAAGGAGTGTAGTTCAGATATATTTGCATTCATTCTAAGCATACTCTCAACAGTGTAAAGATAGATATAAGAAAGATACTCCATTCGATAATGAATGGACGGAAGAAAGTGGTATATCAGTGGGAACAAGAAAGTGCAGAGGGGGTATGGCGCTTGGTGTGATTTTTTGCCAATCTATTGAGGAATGTGCAATCGCCTCCGGTGGTCTTTTGCTGCTGCTCAGAAAGCGCGGGGAAATATCAATAGAGTAAAAAAGCTCATAAGAAACGAGGTTGATACTATTCAAGATGATT
>JABUQX010110580.1:0-31239 GCA_015478945.1 Trachelipus rathkii | reverse complement strand
GGATTATTGGCAGATAGGGCAAAATACTCTGTAAAGCCGCAGTTACTAGGGTGGTATGTTTTGATCGAATAGGGACTGCCGCTATCCATTTACTGTAGTGGTCAATAAAAACCAAAGCGTAAGTATTTCCCTTAGCCGACTTTGGTAGCTGCAATAAATCAACAGCCACCAGTTCAAATGGATATCTAGTATGTATCTTGAGAGTCGGTGGAGCATGATAAACATTAGAGACTTTCGCTAGTTGACATTTATAACAAGACATGGATATGTCACGACATATATCCCTCAATTTCGGATGCCAAATAAGTTTTTCTAGCAAGGCATAGAGCTTACCCTGTCCAACATGCACGAATTCATAATGGTTGATTATGGCAACCTGTACTGCAAAAGAAAAAGACACCACATAAAGATATTGATCATTTCTATTTCGATGAATGATGTGATCATCTACAACTGATAAAAAGTTTTTAGCGAATTTGAATATTTTTAAGGGACCTGTAAAGGCTTGGTGTCTCAATAGAACATTTTTAAATCTTTTTAACAAAGGGTCTTGTGCTTGACATTGGGCAATGTGGTCCATTAATATTTCTACTGAGTCTTGAGATGTTCTTATCAGGAAAATATTTCTAATAAATAATAATTTAGTTGGAGATTTCTTTTTGACCTTTTTTACATCTTCCTCCCCACCAGAATCCAACCATTTTTCAAGTGGTTGATCATTCTGGTCTGTAGTTGGTTCTTCATCTGTTTTGGTGACCACTATTTGATATAATTCTCTTAATAATGAAGAATCAATTTTGCAACAATCAACCGCGGACAGAATATCTTCCAGGTTTGTAACCTTAGTTCTTCCAGGGACTAGTAAATTATAATGAATGCCACTCACACAGAATAAGTGACACCACCTTATGAGTCGGATCTCCAAAGCCTAAAGGATGTGTTTGGCTATAATATACTAAAACTCAGAACTTATAGAGGTTGGTAAAGGCATCTATGCTATGAACAAAGGGCAGCTGACCCGGATAGCGGGTCAACTGCAATTGCTTACACAGTTGATTTACTTCTTTCGTTTTTCCAGTTGGTAGATGATATTTAGTTCTGTTGGTTAATAATTCATCAACAATCGCCGTTCTTAATTGAGGATGTGATGTCTGTTTATCATATAGAAATTGAGAGAAACACCTAAACAATAAATCTCCGCCACCAAACATCTTCACCTCGGTGAATCCCTCAGGAGGTTCTGTAGAAAGAATTTTCTTTTCCTGTTCGGTTGGCAATTGGAACGGAGTTCTAGACAGGATGTCAGCAACGAAGTTTTCTTTACTCGGCACATAGCACAGTTCGTAATCAATGTCATTAAGTTTGTCCAGAGTTCTGGCCACTCTCTGATTTACCAAAGGCATATTTTGCAAAAAGCAATGGTTTATGATCCGTAAATATGAATACTTTTATACTATACAAAAAAGGTTTTAAAGATTGTACATTCCATCAAATAGCTGCGAGTTCTCTTTCGGTGGCACTATAACCACGTTGTGCTTTGGAAAAGACTGTAGAGATTTAGGCTATTGACTTATTTTCGCCGTGTTTAACTTGGCTAAGACATGCACCCGCACCAATCCCGGAAGCATCAGTATGGAGTAATAACGGAGCAGCCTGCTCGGACCTATCAGGATAGGACAACAGAGGTGGAGAAGTTAAAAGTTGTTTAAGCTTTTCAAAGGCCTGTTGGCATTTCTCAGTCCAAGGAACACTCCTCGGGAACTTAAGCAGATCAAATAGGGGTTTCGCAATTACCGAACAATGTGGAATATGCTGTCGATAAAAATTGATGAGGCCCATAAACTGTCTAACCCGTTGTGCCGTTTTTGGTGGAGGATAATTCATAATACCTTCAATATTCCTTTGTAGAGGTTTTAGCCCCTTATCTGAAATTATGTGGCCCAGAAATTTTACTTCTGTTCTTAATAAATAACTTTTTGAGGGTTTTAATTTGAGCTCAGCCACTCTAAATGCTTTCAGAACTTCTCCCAAGATAGAGATGTTTCTCAAAACTGTCGCTAATTATTAGGACGTCATCCAGATAAATCATAACTTCACTCCATGGAATGTGACATAAAGCCAATCTCATTGCCCGCTGAAATGTGGCAGGTCCGTTCTTGAGTCCAAAGGGCATTCTAAGGAACTCCCAATGGCCCAACGGTGTGGAGAACGCAGTTTTTTCAATACTATCCTTCTCCATCTCTATCTGGTAATATCCTTTGATCAGATCGATAGTAGAAAAATAATGCATACCCTGCAAACTGAACAAGGTATCGATTAAATTATGAATGGGAAATGCATCCCGTTTAGTGATAGAATTTAATTTACAATAGTCGAAACACAGTCTCATAGCCCCATCAGGTTTTCGAATTGGAACTACAGGTGCAGAGTAAGGTGAGCATGATCTTCGGATAATTCCTTCAGCTTTCAACTTGCGACAAACTTCTTCCACTTCATACAATATTGGCCCTTGCAGACGTCTAACAGGATCGTTCACTGGATCTTCAATAAAAGTGTTTATAGCATGTTTCAAAATTCTTGTACATCCAACATCCGCATCTCCCAAACTAAGGGCCTGAGGATACTGGATTAAAAGTTGTAAACTTGTTCTTTTTGGTCTTCTGACAAGTCAGTCTTCTCTAACTCAAAAGCGGTTCTTAAATTATCTAATGTCCACTCATAAGTATCTTGTGGCTTTTGAGTTATTTCAACTGCGTTCACGGCACCATAATTAGAATCTTTCAGATGTACTTGATGCAAGAGAGCATAAGTACCAAGAGGATACCCTCGTTTTAATGTGATTACGTTTTCAAAAGGGTTAAAACAATTTATATGAACATTGGGTTCCGCGTATAAGGAATTACCGCTTCATCAATTATTCATTGATTATTTTTATTTGGAGTAAACAACACCAATGACTCCTTCTCTACGATAGGACTATACACGGTAACAAGAACCAGGACACATTTAAATGGAGGAATCACTATTTCTGTACTTATCACAGCCATATCTTCCACATTTCCTCCTTTACACAATCGGATATCTTTAGCTATTACAGTTATAATATTATCTGTATCGTTATTTATTTTAATTAACTCTTTGGTGGACAAATCAGGCAAATTCTTTTCTAAGCAAATTGTATCCAAAAATGACGTCATAACCTGTTACCTGTTCATCCACTACCACAAAAGTATTAGGGGAGGTGAAAAATTCGTTGGAGAGTGATTTCGCCCAAAACAGGGAAGATTACCTTACCGATGTCGCTAACACCAGTGTATTGAGTAGCTGTTAACGGAAACTTATCTTCATCTAATAAACTGTCTTAGTGGTAATTAAACTTAAAGAAGCACCGGTGTCTACCAGCGCTTGCAATGGTGTATCAATTTCACTACCTTCAATGCTGCTGACACCTATCACTAAAGAATCCTCTGGAGGATTTTGAATATATTTAATTTGTATAATAGAATCAGCAACATGAGATAAATAGGGGCTTTGGAGTGAGGTTTGTTCCTCAGTTTGATTTGGAGATTTCATATTTGAAATATTTGTAACAATAGAGGGAAAGGGAGTAATTTCCATCTCATTTTGTGATCCTACATTTTTACTGGAGGTATTTATTAATTCATTAAAAGGCGGTGTGGAAGGTACCACACTCAATTCCAATTTAGGCATTGGTTCAGTTATATTTACATTGTCATTTCCAACCGGCAACTGTGACCCTTCAATTACCGTGGTCGTTCTTTGATTTATGTCTTTGTTTTTGGCGCTGAGGTTTAGGACTCATAGATACCATAGTTATAGGTTCACACGGACTATCCAAGGGCAAAGATACAGTCGGATGTTCTAATTCTACTTTAGGCTCTGTGGGTGGGCCACTGACCACAGAGCACTCTAGTTTCCCCTTCGTTTGGGTATATTTTCTGATAACCGCTGCGGACATTCAATTCCCAAATTACCATCCTGATGACAGACAGGACATTCTTGGTTTTCTGATTCCTGTTGTGTCCTCGGACTTCGTTGAGGGCAGTCCTGCACGACATGTCCATTTGCCTCACAACGTATACATTTATTTTTTGATAACAATCGTCCGCCATATGTCTTCGTTTTCCGCAAAACCAACACTGGGGTCTTAGTCAACAATCTCGCACACCATGGCCCGGCTTCTTGCAATAGTTACATCTTTGAGGGGAACCTGGTGTTCTGAGATTACTCTGGGAATTCTTACCTTTTTCTTGTGAATTTGTATTTTGTTGATTTCCAGGAGGATAATTAGAAGAATGAACTACAGGTGGTTGAGCGAATTGTGACAGATTTTGCACATGGGTTGGGTTACTCAGACCAGAGTATCGCGAAAAACTCTCCGAAGGTTGAGGAAATTGAGACCCACCGCTGGTTACAGTATATCCTGGGTAGGTCAATGCAGGAAAAGGCCACACAGGCCGTAATGATTGCTGCGAAGTAGAAGGTACAACTGGTGTCAAGTCTATGACCTCTGGTTGAGTAGTCAGGGGAAGTTTATTGTTTGTATTGTTTGGTAGAGTCAGTGATCCATTGTTTGTTTTATCGGCTACTTGTTTTCGAGTGTAATTATCGTCTATTAACTTGACTAAACCTTCCCAAGAAAGGCTAACGTCTCCTAAGGCTAGGGTTGGCAAAAAAAACACTTTTTTGAAAAAGCCCAGTGGGCCCGGGTTTTTTCACATAAAACCCGAAAAAAACCAGGGAAAATTGTTTTTTTTTATTTTTCCTTTCCTTTCAGCAATAACTGCAATTTCATATTAATTTAATTGTTTGTTTTCAAGTTATTATAAGTTTCATTATAACGGTTGAATCCAAATGACTCTGGATCCGGAAAAGAAACTAGAAATGAATGGACTGAAGTTCTGAATGTCTAAGGCACCAGCAATAAAATGTAAATAAATACAGTTTAAACAAAGCAATTAAAAATTGAAAGAATAAAAGTGCATCTGAAAAAATCTTGTAAGCTCTTGTTATATTCTGGCAATTCTAGTGAATCAAGTGCTAATACAACCGTTGAAAGTATGGATCTTACAGATGTAGAAGAAAGGGATTCATCTAATTTTCAATGGCTGCAAGACATTCAACAATGAAAACATGCGTTATCTGTATCTACACGATCAAAACTCAAAAGAAATTATCTAAATATACCATTTAAAATGGCAATGCACAAAAGAAGATTCTGAATGAAAAATCATCAAAAGTTTTTTTTATGGCTAACAACGGTCTCATTTTTAAGTATTGAATGAAGTTACTTGTTGAAATTGATACAAACATAAGAACCGCGTTTACTCCTCACATCTATGAAAAAATCTGCAGGTCCACTTTAGGGACACGGGACTCATATAATATAATATATATATATATAAATATATATATAATATATATATATTATTATATCTATTATATATATATATATATATATATATATATATAGATAATATTATATACTCTGTATATATTCTGTATATACGACTATATAATATATATATAATATAATATAATATAGATATATATCATATATAAATATATATATATATAAATTAATCAAATAATATATAAAATAAATATATAATAAAAATATATATATAATATATATATTAATATTAATATATTATATATCTTTTTTATATATATATTTATAATATATATATTATATATATAATAATATAATAATATATATATATATAATATAATATATTACTAATATAATATAGTGTATATATTAATAATATATATTATATTATATTATATTATATAATACTAAATAATATACTAATATATATATATATATATAATATATATATATATATAATATATTATACTATATATATATTAATAATAATATATATATATAGTATATATATAATGAAATATAATATATATATATAATATTATATATATAGTGCTGTTACCTAAAAAGGGAACCCACCAATTTTTATTTTGCTATGAAAAAAAAGGCCCACCCTGTATCTCCGATAATATTGATGGTATAGAGCGAAAAAAATGGATGGACCTATTAAACAACATTGGATAATGCATGTTTAAAGGTGATGTTAATAATGGTTCAAAATTCGATTTTTTTTGAATTTGGGAAATTTTTTGAAAATTATATCAAAGACAAACTTTTTGACGATCGTGAAAAACCATTTTAGTACTTTTCCAGTCAATACTGCAATAAGAACACAAGAAAATTATAATTAAATATTGAATTAAATTATGTAGGTCCGCCATGCAAAAGGTAATCCCACACCAAATTTCAAGAATTTTGGTTCAAGCCAATCAACACACAGGTACCAATGAAAAAGACTATACAAAAAGGGAGACCATTGTATGACAAAAAAGCGCCCACTTTTTTTTGGAATGAAAATTGGCCTGTATATGTGTTATATAACCTAACAAATATGGAATATATTGTTATTTATTTGTATATACATTTAAGTATATGTCTAAAAAATAGATTGTTATGTAAAAAGGCCAACCTTTTCAAAAATGTTATGAAAAAAGGCCCATCCGTTTATTTTACATCTTGTATGATAATGTACGGCTATATATATTATAGAGAGAAGTTATAGAGTGGCCCAACATTGCGATGTTCTTGATTTAATTTTAAGGAATTTACCTTTTTTTTATTATATTAAAAAAAAAAAAAAAAAAAAAAAATCTTCATATTTAGTCACAAACAACCTTAACAAAATATCGCAAATCTACACAATTCCAAAAAAAAAATATAGCAAGAGTTAAAAAGGTGGGGCCCTTTGTCATACACCTGGGCCCTTTTTGCAAAAAGCGGGGGCTTTTTTTTTTTTTCACTTCGAACTTTAAATAATTTTTTAACAATTTTTAAGCAAAACAAAATTTTATGTGATAACATACATAGGACCTGGCAATCTAAGACCTGTATTTATACATATATGATTAAATTAGTTACTCTTAGAAAACTTAAAATTGTGGGCCCTTTTTAGGTAACAGCACATAAAATATAGTATATATATATATATATAAATATACTATAATAGATATATATAATAATATATAAAATATATATATAATATATAAATATGTATATATATTATAATAATATAATATATATATATATATAATAAATATATATATATTTATATATATACTATAATATATATATATATATATATAATATATATAATATATAATATAATTATGATATTATATAATAATATATATTATATATATATATTTATATGATATATTATATAATAAATTATATCTATACCTAACATTTAAATATATATATATATAATAATATAATATATATATATTATTCTTTCAACAAATGAATTAAAATGAGCTTATAAACATTTCACTAAGTAAAAGAGTATAATTTATAATATTTTTTTCTTAGTTTTACTATTTTTACATGAAATTATTTTGATTTTTTTTTTTTTTAAAAAACCCAAGTGGGCAAAATAGTGGGTTTTTCGGGTTGGGCCCACTCATGCCAACTCTGCCTAAGGCCAACTCACAAACTACCTTAAGAGCATTTACTTGATCTTGTACCGATTGAGGTAGGCTTTTTATTACTTTTTCTCTTACAACCTTCATAGAACTCGCATCTGATCCTGGAAAGGCTTTTTCTGCCAATCCCAGCAACCGCAAGGCATAGAGTGGTATAGTTTCAGTTGAAAGTATTTGAGCATCAATAAAAGAGCTCTTCACATTTTGTTTGTTTCTTCAGGTGTTCCCCAAACCAATCCATTAATTCTTTCTTTATAATTGCATAGCTTGCATTCGATTTCATCAGTACGTCGTAAACTTGCTTAATAGCTCCCTCCAGATGCAATCCCAAATATGTCCGCCAACCGTCAATCGGGGAACTCTGATAGGTCGCCAGGGCATATTCCTCAAACCTACTCAGAAATGTGGGAGAAGTTCTCCATTCTCCAGACGATACTTGCCGACAGGAATCATTTTCTTAGATTTTTGCTGGTGTTGATCCCTCATCATTTGCGTAATAGTATTTAAGGTTCGTTGGTTTTGCTCCAAGATTTTCAGCAGCAAAACATTGTTTTCTTGTTCTTGAGACGGTGGGTTTTGTATAGGTAGTTGGTGTTGAAAATTTCCCACAGACAATGGAATCTGCTGATAGGGTGCAAATGAGGCGGACGGAATAGGCTGTTGATACACATTTAGCCCAGGCTGCACACCACCAAAATATGGACGTGCTACAGAAACGCTTCCTGGCAAGTTCAATGTAGACACTGTTACCATTACTGGGGGAGACGTCGTAAACGAGGAGGGTACTGAACCTATTGAGTGTGTTGGACTTGCGTTCAACACCCCCGAAGACTCAGCAATTTCGAATGGGGATGGTATAGGGACGACATTTTCAGATGTCATCAAGTTCGTTGGTTGGTTAGCCATCAAACTTGATGAATCCGAGGAGGTGAACGTAGGTAATTGAAATTCCTCGACCGCTATTTTCGTCTCGTCTCGCGCGCCGTTCGCTATTAAGTCCTTGTTAGGGAGAGACGTTAATTCAAGTGCTCATGTGGTTTTGATTCAGACAGGCACATACTAAAATAGATGGAGGGAATAATCTAATTCAATAAGTGCGCGCCCCCTGAGAACTTGACCGACGTTCTCAAACGCTAATTCAAGACTTGAAGTCCTGCCTTAACGAAAAGAATAAATTCTAATATCAAAATTGAGAATAAATTTACTTTCAGATTTAATTATGTTGAATTTCACCTCCTAAATGACCCGAATGTGACAAGCGTAGGATTCTCCTAGCGGCAGGTATTAGTCACAGGGACCGCCTGCAATGTACCTTCCACAACCATATGATTTAATACTGATATTATCCACCTGATGGGGGAGTCGTTATGGTAATAAGTTTAACAATTTCCTTGGTAATAGATGATTCAATGATAACTTCAGCAATTTAAATGTGACTATTGATAATAATTATTAATAATTTGATCCAAAAACATTGACAACAGAAAATTAAGGTGATTGACACACAGTAATTATTCACTAATTATTAATTATGAAAGTCAAATAAAAAAAAAACAAATACATATTAAATAGGCAACGAGTAATATCGCAACATCCGAATGTAAGAATAATAGCGAGTAATATCGCAAAATCCGAATTGTAAGAAATATTTATTATTATACACCGATTGATATTAACTTTTATATAGCAAAATCTACAGTAATAGACATTTAAACTTGGAAAAAACTCGGAAATATAAGATATGATAAGAGATATCCTACAAAATATATATAGGGATAATTATGGTCCCAATATAAGGGCGTTAGTTAAAAGAATTAAAGCTTTAGGTCTATATCAATCTTTCTAAGATAGGTGACATAAAAACTTCTCTTTCTATTAGAGTAACATATGAACTCCTCAATATAATAAAGACACAAAAACCTTTTTCCATTAGAGCTGACGTGAAAACATCTCTTTCTAATAGAGGTGACAAAAAAAATCCTCTTTTTAATAGAAGCGACATATAAACTGATCTTTCTAATAGAGGTGACACAAAAACTCTTTCTAACAGAGATGACATAAAAGCTTCTCTTTCTAATAGAGGTGACATGAAAACTCCTTTTCTAATAAAGACGATTTAAAAATTCCTCTTTCTAATAGAGGTGACAAAACAACTTTTTTTTCAATTAGAGGTAATGTAAAAATCTCCTCTTCCTTTTAAGTAATGAACTATTTAGATTTAGAATAATATAATATACATTTTAAATAATACCCATAATTTTCATTAAGAAAATAGATGACAAGTAAGAAGACTTGGCTGGGAGGGTTTATATTCCTGATGCGTTCCGTTTTCTACAAGGATAGCAAATCCTAAAATAAAAGTTCCTTTTGTCATTACTTTATACAAAAGAAAACAAAACGCACTTAAGAATACAGGATTGATTATTATATACCGTAGTATTAATATTTGCATTTAACTAAAATCATCTTTTACATGAATAACTACATACCTGCAGATCTAATACGGGTACAATTTAAACTTGAATAAACAAATTTAACCGTCAACTTCCAGTAAACTTCGACAGAAATCAAAAATTATTAAGCATAAAGTATATCATAAACTAACATATATTATAAAGAAAAAGTTCTAATATTTCTGCAAATAAGAAAAATAGTGTGATAATGTATATAAAACATTATAACATAAAATAAACTCTTATGTGCACACTCTTACATATATTAGTTATATATGTAACTTTTGTGCACATATAAATAAATCATGAAAGTAGAAATAGAAATATTAAAATATAATATGTTTTCAATAACCATTCCAATAACTTTTACTTACACCTTTTCCAATACATCAATATAAATAAAGACTACAATTATTTATATACATCAAAACCAATATTTATAATACTAGAGAATCATTGTGATTATGACAAAACCAACCGATTTTTAAATACTCTTTATATTAAAAAATATGGTAAGGGGTTTGGTGGACAATTGATCCCCCTTACAACGTCGTAAACGAGGAGGGTACTGAACCTATTGAGTGTGTTGGACTTGCTTTCAACACCCCCGAAGACTCAGCAATTTCGAATGGGGATGGTATAGGGACGACATTTTCAGATGTCATCAAGTTCGTTGGTTGGTTACCATCAAACTTGATGAATCCGAGGTGGTGAACGTAGGTAATTGAAATTCCTCGACCACAATTTTCGTCTCGTCTCGCGCGCCGTTCGCTATTAAGTCCTTGTTTTCGGCCATATTTTGAATACTTTATGTAAGGGGATTGGAGGGTAATTGAATTAATTGACAATTAAAGAAACGTTTTCCAATTAATGTGTTTGTATACTTAGAAGGGATGTCAGATTTTAGAGAGTTACAAAAACAAAAACTCAAGATATGAGGTGATTGTAGACAAAATTTTCAAACGAAATAGAAAGAAAGGAAGAAAAAGAAGTAAAGGCAGCAGACACGTAATAGGCAGCTTCTCAAACAAATAGAGAACTACGCTCTGCTACCATAAATGTAATGGATTTTTGTTGATAGTGATGATGATCAAAGAAAGAGAAAAATAATAACTTAATAAATAATGAAAAGAAACAAAGTAAACAAAAGAAATGATATAAAAGAAATAAACTCACAATAACCAAGGCAATTTGACTCTTCTCCATATGCGTTTTCTTAACAGCTCCTAAGAGAACTACCAACACCGTCTGCCGCCTTCTAAATAACCCGATGGTTTATTAGTTTCTTCCTCCACACTTTATTCAAATAAAACTTCGAGTCATGTCAGTATATGCAAAAAAAATTTAGGATGATTAAGACAAATGTTTTTAAGCACAGAAAGGAAGTAATTATGAAAAAAATAGATGATGTATTACCTTCTATATTCGTTGACCTTTAAACCTTAATACACTTTGCAGAATTATTGGTTTTATAAAAATAGTGGGGAAAAGATAGTCTGTTAATCCTTCAAACAGGACTGTTTTTACAAAGAACTACAAATAACAACTAATTACCAAAAATGGGATTCTATCAAAGGGGCAAGATACAATACAGTAAATATTAAAAAAAAGGTAATTCTTTACTTCAAACAAGAGTTTATATAAATGTTTTATTTATGTGGGAATATTTTATGACTCCAATTCGTGTTTTTATCGACTCCGTATTCAATTTATTTTGCGCCGCGCGCAAGTGCACTCGATTTAATTCCGTTGCGCATATACATTTGTATTCGCGTTAACCATTACGACTCAGATTCAGATTTAATTTTTCTGATAATTAATGACGACTTGGATTTCAGATTAATTTTTCCGATAATTAACGACTCGGATTCAGATTAATTTTTCCGATGATTAACGACTCGGATTCAGATTAATTTTTATTTTTAGCTTATGTTTATTCCCTATTTCTGGCTGGCTCTGACTCGGGCTCCAGGTATATACCACCGATTCAAATTTTCTTTTTTTTAAGTAATGGTTTACTTACGGTATTGATTTTTAAATTTTAAGGGAAAGTTATAAGTAGCTACATTTAATTTATAGATAGAAAGTATGGGGGATTATAAAAATTACAATTTTTAGAGAGAAAGAAAGGGGAATTATAAATTAAATACAATTATAGAGAGAAAGTGAGAGGGGGAAGGATAAATAAATTTCACATAGATAGAAAATACGTGGAATGATACAAAAAATAAGATTATTAATTAGTGGGAATAAGAATGTAGGGGCAATTCTATAAACAAGAAAGGGTAAATTAAATTTAAAGGGTTTATAAAGTTCAATGAATCAATGAATCTGTAGTACTGATCCACTTATACTATTATTTAGTTATTATTCAAAAAACTAGAACTATGTAACATATCCTTATGGAATTCCACACTATGCTTATTACACTAGAAGATTTAATTTTTATTTTAAATCACTAATTAAAAAAATGATTGAAATTTTATATACAAGGTTATTTAATAGATCACTAGAACTCTCTAGCAATTAAACTTTTCTCATTTAATTTTTTTAGAAATAGTCTTTGTGCTATTATTTGTTTAAAAAGTTTCTGCACAATATTTAAGTAAATAGACAGGAGTTATACTTTATAACATCACCTTCATATTGGTGATGCAGTTGTGAGTTGTAAAAAAGGACAATACAGAAGCTTAATCTCCCTCCAACAAGAATGGTCTGACCTCTTAGTACCAAAACGTAAACTTCTGAAGTGTAAACCACTCCCAAACTTAAACCTGGAGAGATGAATAAACACATTACTATCTACTACCCAAAATGGTCTACAGATGAACTAATGAACTAAAGTTTCAATTTGTTTATTCCAAATGGCAATAATTAAACATATCTAAATTTTTGTGCTTATTACCTCTGAAAAATCAGAGGTTCTCTCTGGGACACTGGAACTTTTGGTACTTGAGCACTTGGAGGCAGTTCACTGATTCTTGATGACAGAATCCAAAAATAAATGAGAGAGTGGAGTGAGAAAGATCTGGGGAATATGCTTCTCCTAGTTGGTGGCAAGAAATAAAACACAAATTATACTTACAAACTCAATCCAAAAATAGACCATTATAAAATATATCATAAAATTTTAGATTTATGTTTATACTGTGATAAGTAATTCCAACAATCATTCACTATACTTCAGAAACAGATAATCAATTTTTAGTGTTTAAAGCTGATGAGCTGTAACTGAAAAGGAGACAAGAAGAATATTACAATATATATATATATATATTCAATAACCTTAGTAATGACTTCAGAGTATATGTAACACGAACGCGGAGTGATGTGTGAGTATGACGTCACACAGAGATTGCATATAAATTTCTACTTTACGAGTTACAGTATGGTATATATAGTAATGCCTATATAAACTTATATATAGTTTAAATTAAATATAACTAAATATATAGGTAATTGAAGAAAAAAAATTAACTTCAAAACAGTTAAAAAAATTTAAAAATTATCCAAAACCGTTAAAAATTATTAAACTGACAAAAAATAACTACAAAACCATTAAAAAATTTTAAAAATTATTATCCAAAACCGTTAAAAAATTTTAAACTGATAAAATATAATCTACAGTATATATTACGGCTTAAATTTTTGTATATATAAAAAATATTATGGAAAAGATTACTGATTTAAATCATTTAAACACTTCGATATACTTGTGCGATCTGTGGGTCATAGTTTGCCTCTCGGTCCCCATTTCTAAATTCAACAAAATCGTAAATTGCATAAAAAACGAATTCTGCATTCTAGGATAGTAAAAACCTTTTATATAGATATTCACAGACTTTTGGAAGTACTTTGTAACTTTTTTCCTACTAAAAAGATTTTGACAAATAATTTTTTTTTTATTCTTCATCACTATTTTTTTAGAGTCTATGCTGTGATTTGCGTAAGGGTCTATCCATTTTTTCTGTACCAAAATAATGGAAGTTGCCATTAGATAATTTTCTTAACTGTGTTTCAATAGCAACTTTTTTTTGGCAATGTCTTCATTTAAAACCCACCTATTCGTTTTTTGTAGATTTACCTCTGTGTTGTAACAGGTACGCCAAAATGTTTAGCCAGATGGAGCAAATAATTCATATCACTTAATAGAGGCAACATTTTAAGTCCTCCATATATGTAATTCTTATACCAAATTTCCTAGAGAGATAAATTGTGTGTGTAACGGAACCACTTTAAATCAAAATTTTGGCCTTTAATGTTTATTTTGGGGAAAATAATATTTCACCATGAAAATGAATCTGAGAAAATCTTGTATTTAAAAATCGAGAAGAATTTCCATTTCTGGGTAGTCAGTATTAAACGAGAGGAGAATTAATTATCGATTGATATACACCACCGTGTGATGATACAGACTAAAGTGGGTTAACTTAAATCTTATTTGAAGTTGGAAAATATTTTTAAAACAATTTTACATTGGTGTCCAAAATTCAATTTTTTGAAAATCTAGGTGAGAACTTTAACTCTTAATAATGCCCTGATGGGTAAGTGACTAGAGAGAGAGTCTGAAATTTTACACACATATACTGACCTACCATAAATAACCTCACTCAACAGTGACCCCTTTTAGTAATTTGCTTGTTTTAAGAAATCTCCAGTCGAAAATATTTCATGATACAAAATATTATATTATGGTCGTTCATATATGGTATATTATAGTTTTTACTATTCTAAGACAATACATAGACAAATGAAATAAGTGTTGATTCACAGAAATGAAAACAATGTTAAAAAAAAATTTTAAGGTTTGAACTATACGATAAGAAAGTACGGCCAGACACGGAATTTGTCTTGGGGACGGGTTAAACCATTATAATCTACTGTAAATGACAAAATTAACTTAATAATATATATAAAAAAATGATATAATATATTCTATATATACTAATATATATATTAAATATATATCCTATATACTATTAATTAATTATAGTATAATATATTTATATATATAATGATAAACCCCAATATATATAGTGTAATATATAACTACATCATATGATGAAATTATATATATTTATACTAGATATTATTTTAATAATATAATATAGAATATTATAATATTATATATATATATAATGTTTTAATATATTTATTCGTATAGAAGCCTTCAAAAACAAAAGAAATTACTATATTAAGTTTTCTTGTATAAAATCATGATTGAGTCTGTCCCGTAAATAGTATAAGAATGCAGACGTACTGTATTCTTGAGTGAGTCTTGGTAGAGCCTTGTTCGGAGCCAGTCGTGTCTTTGCTGGCTGAGTGAGCAGTGAGAGTTCAGAAAAGTCTGTAGTTATACTGTGTTTTAGGCTAAGCTACAGTGACTTTGTTTACAAGTTTATTTATGTGATTTATTCATAAATATTATTTAAGATTTAACATTTTCTTCGTCTTATTAATATAAATAAGAAGTTCTACATTTAAGTTATTATAATTACTCTTGCAAGTGAGTAATTACCGATTTCCATATTTTCAATATTTTATCCTCGTCGCACGCAGAAAGTGTTGCCATTTTTAATAATTGATAAACAGTGTTTTGTGCTCAAGAAGTGTAGCATTTGTGTATTTCTCAAGAAATAATAAACATTGTGAATATTTATATTAAGTATCTACGTGTTCTACATATCGATTTATATTTTGTGATAATTTATTTAAGACGTATTTAATCTATGGTTACAGAAGTGTTCCACAGATTGATCAGGTAAATTGTCTATACTTAATCTATGATCTGACTCTCCCTCAAGGGCTCACGATTTGTTTATAAATTTCTAAAGGCTCATTCTCAACTTTTTTTAACATTGTTTTCATTTCTCCTTGATGCCACACTATTTCATTTGTTTATGTATTGTTTTGAACTATAAAACTATAATAATAGCTATCATAATACAACTTAAAAAAATTTTTTTTGACCATTTTGAATGGCTGTATTTCTTAAAACAAGCAAATACAAAAGTCAATATTGGCACTTAATGACGAGCCGCCCCTGGGTAGTAGTATAATGTGTGAAAATATTCAGAGATTTTAAGGTTCAAAGTTACCAATTTTCCGAAAAATTGATTTTTGGACACCCTGTAAATTTTTTAAAAATATTTACCAAAACCTTCAAATAAGATTTAAGTTAAACCCTACTTTATATGGTTCGCTAAACTCATCACAAAAAATTTATATCCTCAAATATTTTGCCTCTCAAATCTTTAATAAAACCCCACGAAAAATCGAAATTTCTTCGATTTTTAACACAATTTTTCAGATTCATTTCATGGTGGAAAGTATTATTTAAACCACACACAACAAAAACAGAAAAAGCCAAAGTGTACCTTAAAGGTATCCCTAACAAACACTCCTCTCACTTGTCGGTATAAGACATTAACCAATCATGAGATCATACTAAAATCGTTAGCTCATCTGCAGTCATAATCACTCCACCTGGTCGAAACATTGTTGGCTCACCCTGTTCAACCAGAGTAAATCTACAAAAACGAATGGTGTTTTTGAACTTTCCAGGGATAACATTAACGCCATTCAAAATATAAAAGTTTTCAAAAATTATCGAGCGGCCATCAGTGGTACGGAAAAAATGGATAGACCCATAAAAATCTGTTATAAGGGACTTATTGTAAATAATTACAAAAAAAATTCCAAAACGTGTATTAGGGGAAAGTGGGGAGTCAAAGTTATACCTAAAGTGGTCCACATCATCCATCCCGATTGGCATTCTTTTTTACGTTTCAAAAAAAAATATATATATTTTTTTTTGCATTGATTTATTAAATTTACAGTATATATGAGAAATATATATGAGAGAGGTTTGGCATCACTGTTCTAGTACTTTAACATGAGGCCTAAAGATAAAAAAAAAAAAAAAAAAAAAAAAAAATTATCGGAAAAAATATTGATATTTCGTCAAAATCTATTAAACTCAACTATTACCAAAACTTTTAAAAAAAATTTAATACCATTTGTGTAAATTAAATATTTATAGTTTTCATACACTATTTACATGAACTCAAATGTGAACTGCTACACTATTACCAAAATAAATAAGATTATGATAAGTTTGGTTAAGTAGACACATTTACTGTGTATAATTAACAAAACTTATCATAACCTAAACTTAATGGGTCCCAAAATGAATTTAACACATTGACTGCCATGGGTAAATCGGTAAAACTTCTCCGGAGGCCACGTTAAGATTTTTGCATTTTTATATAGGTTATGATTAATGAAATCATATGTAGCTGAAATTCGTAAAGGTACAATCTTTCAATGATATTAATTTTTATTGTTTTTTTTTTTTAAGTCACCAGAACCGGTGTCTCTCTAATATATGTGCGACATCGCACATATATGTGCGACATGTCGCACACATGTGTGCGACAGAGCCTGCGCACATACATGTGTGACATCTATTTCCTAATGTTTTTATTTCAGAGCTAAAATACGCAAAGTTATAAATATTTCAGAGTAAAATACATAAAATAATAATAAAATATCATCTAATAAAAAAAAAAAAAAAAAAAAAAAAAGTGTACACCACCTAACTGGCTCCCCGTGCCGGTACATGGATTCATATGCTTCATGAGATAGTATGAATATATATATATAATATATATATATATATATATATATATATATATATATTATATATATATATAATATATAATATATATATATTCCCCATACTAAACGTTAGGTAAAACTAGAACCGTAACACCGACGGCCACAAGACTTATACCAAAAGTTTCCTTAGCGGCCACGCTATCTTTTGAGCATATATAATTGCATGTATTGTCTCACAGATTTGTGCGACGAGGCCTCAAACGAATTCACTGTCTGTCTCACAAGCAGCCGTGTCTCTCATATATGTGCGACATCGCACATATATGTGCGACATGGCATCAAAGTGTTAAGCAAAAGATACTTTTTTGCTACTGATTAAATTTACATAAGAGAAGAGGTTCGGCACCACCTGGAGACGAATGATATATATCATATACGGTAATATGGAACCGGATATTTACTAATTTACTTCTGAGAAAAAATTGCTGGAAGGAAATTTGTATTTTATATTAACCCAATAAGCCATGTATGTATGTATCAATAGTTAAGCCTTGTATGGTGGGTATACAGTGTATCACATACACTGTATTTATTATGAAATAAAGTATTACTCAAGCTACCTTCAAGAAATATAGGTATTTATAAGATATTCACATTAAATTCAAATTTTATTTATATATATAGGAAATATGTAATATATTATATATAATCAGAGCTATATATATATATAGTATACTATATATATATATATATTATATATATACTACTAAAATATATATATAGTATATATATATATATATATATAGTAGCATATTGGCCACTTGAGCGACCCATCCATAGTGCTGGAACTCCTCGATTTTTGAAGTTCCGGTTCCGCGCCGAACTAGCTTGGTTCGCAAACGGAACTAAACCGGTAACTTTCTACTTTTCAAAGCTTTCTTAATAAAATTCAGCAATTGATTTGTCATTACACAGTTATGAGTTATGCATAAAAAATTAATATGGAAAATCATTAAATAATTACAGTCGTCTCGTGTAGACGTGTGGGTTAGTTCCTGACCCCCCCGTGTTACAGGCAATATCGCATATTCGCATATAACTCCCCTGAAGAAATCATTAATTTTAAAATTTTTACCTCTGTATAAGGTGAATAAAATAGCAGCAGTATTTTATTTGTTACCCTTAATAATAATAGAATAAATTTGCAGAACAATGTTATTTACATAACAGTATATATAATTATTGTTCAAATTAGTTGCGCAAATCACATTACGAAGTTTTATTAATTTATATCTAAAATGAGCAAAAAAGATAAAATATGGTTTCGTTTTTAAATGAAATAATAACTTATTTCACAAATACCTTTAATAAAATTGATATATTATTGTTCTTATATATTTAATTAAAAGGCAATGTTAATAATATTTTTTAGTTTAGGCAATTAAGCACAAAAATAGTTTCTTTTTCAAATTGTAAAATGAAGTGAAGTTGCTCCAAAGGAAGCAGTGCCAGTTAATCGTAGTTTTGTTATTGGCCGACTGCAATTTTGAGAAATACATTCTATCATAAATGACCGCTTTGCCTTTTAGCCATCCAAATATCCCCTTTTTTTTTTCCTTTCATTTCATTATCTTATATTATGTATGCATTTTTTTAGTTATTTTTTTCACGACCAATTTTAATTTTAATTTTTATCTTTTTAACATATGTATACAGAATTTTAATCTTTAATTTTTAATTTTGTTAGATTTTAATTTTTCTGCTATTATCTTTTTGCACCCACGCTGCGGATATTAGGCAGATCGCGGTCGTTCCTATAAACACGTTCTACGAAGGACGACTGTATGTGAACAAATATCATTGATAAAATGACCTCGACACTCTGTACTTTCCAAAACTTAAAATATTAAACAATAATTTCACACTCGAACGGGTAGCTTTAATACCCTAGACAGAGTTTGGGAATTTTGATTTTTTTGAGATTTTTTTATTTTATTTTTTTTAGACACAAATTGCTTTTTTAATTATTATTTAAAAAATAGTTTAATAATAATATATTATTGTCATAATAATAATAAGTTTTGGTAGATATAATTATTTAGTTAATTAAGTTATTTAAAATTATATTATTATATTATATATTATATATTTATATAATATATATATATATAATAATATATATATATTATATATTATTATATATATATATTATATATATATATATATAAATTATTATATAGTATATATATATATATAGTACATATTACTATAGTATATATATCATATAATAATAATAAATGAGAATAATGATAGACAATAGAACAAGAGAGAGATGAGAATAATGAGAGAAAAGAATCTCTCACCGGAAAAAGAAATAGAGAAAAAGACTTGAACCAGAAGAGTGGCCACCAGAAACCATCATCAGATATCATGACTTATAAAAGCTCCAGCAGAAGACCACTTATTTGCAAGTAACGTCGTGGTCAACCACCTTATCTGGAGCCATTAATCGCGTTTGTAGATCACCGAGCTGTAGGTAAGTATTAATATCGTTACTATCCTACATTTATTAGATAAGAACATAAGCCCTATTTTTCCCACTGCGTTTAGAGGGTTTACCTGGATAAGTAATGTGAGTTTCCGCGTCGTTAAGAGAATATTACCGATCGCCCTAAGATTGTCAACATAATTAATGTCCTGAAGCCTGAGTCGCTTTGTTGTGTCCCAGACCAAACTAACTGAGTATGAATCTAGTTTTGTGGTATGATATTTTAAAGCAAGAACATCTGTTGCCGGATTTGTACCATAGGGAATTAGTCATCAGGCGTGGAAATTATGTACAAACCGTAGCAGTGGACATGAGACAGGACATACCCAAAGATGAGACTTGTGCACTAGTCGAAGCTGTGAACATGGAGGCTAAACAATGCAATATGGCAAGGAAAAAGACTAATGAAGCAACCTGTCGTAGTGGAAGCATGGCAAGGATTGCCCAAAACCGTAAAATTAGAACATATGTTGATGGATTTTTCTGGCGATAGAGCTTTAGTGATTTTACAAAATGATAGTGACCAAACAAGGCGGTTAAAGAAAGGATCAATTGTAGGTAGGATAGAGGAAGTTACAGTGGAGGATCCCACTGTCAATATAGTAGAGTTAGATGAGCAGAGTCCTAACGAATATATGGAATGGAATCCTGAAAAATTTGAGCAAGAGCATTTATGTTGGAAGAGGGGCAGAGAATTAACACCAGAACAAAGAGAACAAGTAATTAGATTATTAGAACGGTATCCTTCGGTCTCGAATTTGGGAGATTCTGATGTGGGCTGCACCAATGTTATCAAACATAAAAAGAGAAACATTAACTACGATCGGTGCAAGTGCCAGTCAGACGGTTACAAGGCCCTATGCTCAGAGAAATCGAAGGCAGATTGTAAAAAAAAACTACTAGAGGACCCGAGGAATCATCCAAAGACAGGTCAAATCCCATATTCAGCCCCAGAAAATAGTTCCAATCAGAAAGAAAGATGGGTTTCGATCAGGACTATGTATGATTATCGGGCAGTTAAAAAAATCACAAAGGGACATAGCTTTCCTCTCCCAAAATCTGATTTGACATGCTTTTTCAGTCTCAAGGATATTGAAGTTCTTTACAAACTGATTAGATTAATAACCGCATATTAATTCGCGGTGAGAGTGCGAGAGCAGCATCGAGAAGACTGCTTTTACGACTCCATTGTCACATTGGGAGTTCTTGCGAATTTGCCTGTTCGGGGTTGAAAAACCGCCCTGACAACGTTTTCAACCGGACCCGAGATATGCCTTGGCACACCGTATATCCTTGAGTATTGAGTGCAAAATGATATTTGGATGATGTCCGATGTAATGAAACATTTCGTGAAGGAAACATCTGGATAATATATAAAGGATTCCTATCTGCTTGAAGAAACTGCTTTAAAATAAACCGGCCAAGACTTTCCATCCCCGACAAGAAGTACAATACCTTAGACACGGTATCAAGAACATGAATGGTTCCGTAGAAAATAATTTATCAAGTTAGTATGCAATTTTCCCGAATAAATCCCGATAGTAAATTGAGCAATTTTCTGTAGATGAGACAAAGTTGATGATTGCCTTCCTTATAGCGCCCTGAGCAGAAATGCGAAACCCCATTTTGCATTGGTGAATAACAAGACTTGAAATGGAACTCGAGCTCTTGCAGAGAGCGGTTTAAGCATTAAAGCAAAGCACTTACTTCACACAAATGCCTGTCGTACCCAATATCGTTCGAGAAAGCACGCCCTTTGCATTAAGTGGATGCCTCTTGATGTCGGGCAGGGCGTGTCTCGCTCAGACACAATCTGGAGAGGAACGTCCTATCGCTTTTATTTCTACCACATTCAATAGGCAGAAACAACGGCCAGTACAACGGTATATAAAGAGTAGCTGCTATACAGGGCTGTTAGCAGGGCCATTTGAAACCTTTCCCTATATGGATAAGAGTGTCATCTTTACTGACCATCAGCCACTTTGTATTTGCACAGTATGCCATTGGTGAATGCTCGGGTAGCACGCACGCTCGAGGAGATTAACGACACTGATAGGAGTCCTGCGTTATATTCCATGGTAAAGAAAACGTGTGTGGCAGACCTTTTGCAAGTCTTCCCTAGTAGAAACATCCCGAAGATATATGCAATTCTAGTAGAGCTACCTCCTGGGCGGTTTTCAGAAATTAAGATTCCTGGGGAGGAGGAGATTCGCTTTTCCAGGCCTTTTCGGTGGGTTGTATGGTCGAGGACAATCATTTAAAGTAAGACTATAGGAAGTCGCAAACAGAGTTGTTGGAAAAATAGGTAATGTTATATGGTTTACCCGCTGGAAGAATCAAGGCAGAATAACAAAAAGGTTACAAGCTAATGAAAACAGGCGTGTCAATTTCCAATAACTCAAGCCATTATTGGCATACAAATTATACAAAAGTACAGTATGGATGTATTTTGCGATACAAATTTACATTATGGACTTTTAACTCTCAAAGGAAAAGTATTTTTCATCTTTTTTGCCCGTGGAGGAGTCCATTACAATCTCCTGGTGGGCCTTCCAATGCAGCCGCTAAATAAAGAGGAGGAAGTGATCAGTGCTAACATAGTAACATCCGGAAAATTTGAGGAAAGGAGGAAAGTAAAGCTGAGAGAATACCACCATTGGTTGACAAAGTAGTTCCCATGAGTAACCAAAACACCGGTGGGGAGGTAGAGACTGAGATACCAGATGACCCAAAAATTCATCATATAGTAATCGATTCAGATAATATAATTGATCCTTTAGAAATCGAGCATGACGATATTGACAAATTGCAAAGATCTGATTATACGTTGAGACGATTAAAGAATGCCATCGTAAGAAAACTGCCATTTAATGGTCCGTTACAACCATTTGCTAGAGTAAGTAAGTATATCTACTTTATAAATGATCGTCTATATAGAGAGTTCTCTACGGGAGAATTCGCTCTCATTGTCCCCAAAACTTATTTAACTGAGGTGGCTATTAAGGCTCATTGGATGTTTGCCCACATTGGGAAGAAAAAATTACATTCTTTATTGATAAACTGGGTATGGCACCCAAAGATAACTACTATCTGTAATGACATCACCACCACCTGTAATAAGTGTCAAGCTTGTAAAATCTCGAATATTCTCTATGTTCCGCCCACTCTTAAAATCGTCACCTCAAGGCCATTTGAATTAGTAGCAATGGATTTGATCCAGTTTCCCTGTTCTACCAGGGGAAACAATTATGCGTTGGTAATGGTGGATCATTTCACGAAATGGGTGGCTGCTGTTCCCATAAGAAACAAACAAAGTATAAATGTCGCAAATGCATTCCAACATCGGATACTGCCATTTTTGCAAAAGTTCCCGGAGCGGCTTCTTACTAATAACGGAAGAGAATTCATTGGACCAGAGTTCGAGGAACTCTTAAAGAGGCAACAAATAAAGCATGTATTAACAACCCCGTATACACCATCTTCTAATGGCGCGGTCGAACGGGTAAATCGCACCGAGTCAATATCTGAGAATGTCAGTAAAGAAGTCAAATAAATGGGATGAAGAGTTGTCACAGGTCTTGTTAGTTTATAATCATACAACACATACGGAAGCGAACTTGACTCCTTGTGAAAATATCTTGAAAAAGGCACATGAATTGAGAACTGGACTTCCTTTACCTGTGGAGGAGGAGTGTTGGAAAGAAAGTCATGGTCGGTTTGTTCCGTATGAAGTGCATCAAATGGTAGGGTTGAAGGTTCATCTCCCTGGGAATCTTACTAAAAATAAATTTGATCCTAGGTATCATGGGCCTTATGAAATTATAAAGGTAAATGACAATCATGTCACATATGTATTACGATCTCCAGAAAATGGGAGGCAATATAAAGCTCATCATCGACAGTTGCGACAGTGGAAAATGCCTCCTGAATACTTAACAAATAATCCGGTATTTCAAAGATATGTCAAGGGTAAGGGAGCAGCAGACATAGACGAAGGGGAATTGGAAGAAGTTTTCGGACAGGAGAAATAATTATGAATGCGTTAGAAACCAGTAGAGTTAAGTGGAGAGATGGATCACAGTGATGACGAGACTCTTCGAGGTTTCACCATTGACGACAGAATATTAAGTAAGGTTAAACAAGTTTTGTAGGATTAATAAAAGAACAGCAAAGGATTAACTTAGAATTGGAAAAGATAATTGAAAGAGGAATGGAAAACGGATCACACAGAGATTTGAGGATGATATTAGTAAACTCAGCTGTAAGAAGAAAGAACTCAATGAATATTTACAATGCGATTGCATCTATTTATAGAAGAGGCATTTATCGTGGGAGTCATTGCAAGGCTTCCACCAAATAAGGAAGGGCACCTTTATTACCTTTTTATAATGTTTGAAGAATGTTATTTCAGGAAGGTGAGAAATACTCTGTTTTGCGTGTGTAAATTTTGGGAGACAGGGTAGAAATGGAAAAGTACTTAAATGTGTGAAAACAGGAGGACAAGTAATAAAAACTCTCTTCCTGACGATTGTCATTCGTAAAGGACTTCACGGTATTATATGCACCTATTTAAAATGTAATTGAGCTGAAATTAGAATCACAAAGATACAGAAATGAGCGTCCCATATACGCGCGGACGAAGAGGTTATGGTCAAGACTTACCGTTAGTCTTCCCATATAGATAGAGGCAAAACACCAAAATTTACAAAATTAAATTAACAAATAATAAACACCAATAGTTAAAGGTCTAATAGCAATAGAGTTTACATAAATACATATAGACACAATAAATATAAACCAAACACTAACAATTAAGCCATAACCGAACAAATAAATGAAAATGAAAAAAATTACATAAAAGTGACACAATACATAAGGGTAATAAAGACATAATAAAGACATAATGAATTTAAAACATAATGAAAACAATACACATAGGAATAATGAGGAAAATTCTAAATAGGAATAGTTAGAAAATGATAATGAAATACTTAACAGTAACTAAAACAGTTTAAATGGAAAAAATATAATAACAACAACAAAAATAAATAAAGAAAAAAATATAAATAAAAAGAACAATGAAAATATAAAAACAAATGAAAACAAACACACCATAACAGCATACATAAAAAGAAAGAAATACAACAGAATAAATACAAATAATGAAGACATAAAATGAAAAAAAAGACAATAACAGATATAAATAATAATAGAGACAATAAACATAAATGAAAAAAAAGAGACAATAATACATATGAACAAACTAAATAAATGAAAAACAATAAATTTTTAGTAGACAATGTAACATATATAAATCATTAACGAAAAAATTTACGAAGCATCCAAATGAATAAACGAATAAAAATAAGCACATAATAATAATATAACAATTTAGAACAATAAATGGTATTATTGAATTCCTATCAATGAAAACGGGAAAATTTAAAGAACAAATGAAAATTTTATGAAACTGAACTAATATAAATGGGTTTATTGTTTGTCCTTTTTCAATTTTGTCCTGGGCGAGCGTCGTGCGGCGTGCAGGGATTTAAAAAATGCGTACACAGATGACTTGCTACCAGGAGCCACCGTGGAGTTTGAGGCATATCCAGGGAAAAATCTTGCCTGGTTCCACGATATGGTCTCAATGATAGTGAAACCACATCATACCCACTTATTTATTTTTACCATCATCCCGGAGGCATATAGAAAGACGCAGTTGCAGGTTCCTGGACCCTTTAACCGACCTGAAGGTTTTTGGGTGGATACGGCCAATTTCAGTTTCCAAAATGAGGACTTCGCTCTGAGGTTCTCGCGTTTTTCCCAAAAGTGTGCTCGCATAAATCCCAGAATGCAGGTTATTTTGGGGATTCCACCATTTATTGACCTGGTGGAGTACAACCGGCGGCTGGTGAGTAGGTATCCGCGAAGGGTACGAGAGGTGTACAATGGTGCACCAGAATATTCTGATCGCGTTTTGCATGCGCAAGCAAATCGCATGCATGCACATATACGACAACTAAGAAGATCAATAATCACATGGCATAATAAATGTTCATTTCCGGTGATGTACGCGGCTTCTGAGGTACCTGGTCAGAGGCCAAATATCAAAGATTTCATGGAGGGAAAGGTATACACCCTGGGGGAGCAAGGGTTCTTAAGGGATGGTTTGCACCCTGGACGAGCGGTGAGCCGGAAAATATTTGTGAGGATGCGATCTTTGGGATTTTTCGGAGAAGAACTGAGATCAGTGAGTGCGGAAGTAACATCAGCGGGCCCCGGAATAGTGGTAACTCCTGAAGTTGCCACTCCTGACAGCCGAGAGGTGCCGAGCTTTGTAGAAGAGATAGAAGAGATGGTGGTGGTGAGCGAGGCTAGTGGAGGTGAAGAGATTAGTAGGCAAGTCTCGCTGCCCCAGCCCAACAGTGATTTCTCCGTGACGAGGGCTAGTGCCCACGAACAAATAGTGCAGCCCGCCTTGGTTGGTGTTCCAGAGATGCAGATAGGAGCTGTAGCCCCTCGAGCCCATAGTTACTCTCCAATAAGATTTGGGGATTTCGATCCGGACACCATCAGCGCAACATCAGCTGTGGTGGTACAGCGCCGGAGCCGCACGGTTACCAGGAGAACAAGAGGTACCCCTTATCAGCGACCTGCCTCAAACCAGTCGCTGAGTTCTACATCATCCGTGGCTCCTGGAGTCACTGGATCACCATCTTTGGCCGGTTCCATAGAGGCACAGACTGCGTTTAGAGAGAGAGTCTTGACTTCCCTGGTGCAAATCCAGGGATTTATGATGGCTTATGGTCAAGAGTTGTCAATGGAGGAGGTGAAGAGGAGAGTGAGGAGTATATGCGATGAGTAGGACTTCAACCTGCTCATTGGGTATTTTTAAAACAAGAATGTTTAATTTTGGTTTGATTATGAAAGATTTTTTTAAGAGATTATTATTTTTTGGTACTCCAGAAAGGAGTATTTTTGATTGAAGAGAAAAGTTATTTTTGTTTGAAAGACAAATTTTTATTTTTTTGGATAATAGTAAGGACAAACCCGAAAAGGAGTAAACCTGTGAGATGGTTCGATTCGTATAAAAATTAATTAAAATTTAACTATTTCCAAATCAAAATCTTACTATTTATTAATAATGGAACAAGCGCGAAAGAATGACGAAAATTAATAAATAAGAATTAATAAATAAATAAGAATTTTGAGATCACTTAAAATGACACAACCTTCAAACAAGAAAGAAGAATCAGACGACGATTTCTCCCTTATCAAAGGGTAAGATTAAGTTATTAATTTACTTAAATGCATTATTAACTTAATTAAGTAAAGAGCGAGATAATGATAAGAAGAATTTAAGATTTTTTAAATTGAATGTAATGTAGATGGAAAGAAAGGAGAAGTTAAACATTGAATGGAATTATAATGAGTAATTATCAAGACAAACTTAAGTTAATGATAGAGTCAGGAAAAGAAGAGGAAAGAAAGTAAGCATGTTATTAAATATAAAATTTTATTGACAGGTACTGGGGCGTAACCACACGTCTCTTGATCAAAAGAAAATCACCATCGATTCTTCAAGTCTATTTTTTTCCAAATTCATCGGTTGCTGCAAGAAGAGCCCGGAGCTCTTCCTATTTCCAACAGTAACACCAGATACTATTATTGAGGACGGTATGACCGCACCTCAGGTAATACTTTGATTGGATACTGGAGTAATAGAGAGGAAAGGAATAGTTGATTATCCAAATTACCAATATTATAATAGTTCTGCTATGATTATTTTTCTTTAAATAGTGGTATTATTTTATTATTATTTCTATTTAAGAATTATTATTATTTTTATTATTATTATTATTATTATTATTTTTATTATTATTTTTCTATCATTTTTATCTTTATTATTATTATTATTATTATTATTATTATTATCGTTATTTATTATTATTATGGTTTTATTATTATGATTGTTATTATTTATTGTTATTATTGTTAGTATTATAATTCTTTATCAAAACGATAAATTCCTATATTTAAGATTTTAAATAGGTAAGTACTTTGAATTAATTACTGGATAACCCAAAAGAAACTTAGAACAGAACACTAAGTCCAAAAACTGAATACAACTGACTTTCATCCCTACCTTCACCTTCATTTTCATCTTCATCCTCATCATCTTCATCCTTCATTTCATCTTTTCATCCACGACCCTGAAAAACACTGGGAAGTACATACAATACGCACATAACTAAAGGGGTAGATAAATAAATAAAGATAAACAATACTTACTGTATACGATAAAATGATACCTATGTATGTGTGTGTCACATGTATATACCTGAATAAATAATTTTTTTTCTAATTTTTATAACATATATCTATTTATATTATCTTTATCTGTTATATTATTATTCATCAATATCTATATTATCTTTATAAATCATTCTTTTTTTTCATATATTTGTGGATATATATATGTAAACATATATATATTCGGAGAAATCCCATAAATACTTAGTTAGGGTTGGAAAGGAGAGGAGAAAGAAATAAAGATTTTGCATATTTGAAATAATCGTTTAGATTTTTATTAGCAGGAGATTCAGGAGTAAGTTCAAAAAAAATTGAAAAAGGTAGTGCATAGTGGTGAGTACTCCAATATCTCTGTTTGCTCGTTAAAAATCATATTGAGAATAGAAAGTTTCCCTTGGGAATAAGAATAATTCAACCATAATATTTTAACAGAAATAAAGAAAAGCAGAAAAGAAGAGGAAGAAAAAAAAGTTATTATGGAACCGCAAACAATTATGCAACTAACCAATTAAGATAGACTGACTAACAAGCAGAGATAAGCGAAGGAAAGAGAGAAGACAAATCATTCTGGCATATTATAATCAGAGAGAAGAGCTATAAAAGGTACTAACAACAACAATATAACAAGGTAAAGAAGAGCAGGGTTACTTAGCAAAGCAACGACAAAAATAAAATTCCACTGCGCTTTTCAACTATAAGTTTTTTTTCTTTTTACCTCCCACAGGATTTGGAAGAAAGCGCAGACTTCAAGGATCACATCAGTTCTAGCGCTGCGCCCTTCTTGGAAAAATCAGACCTTCACTAGGACTGAAGACTAGTGTGTAGAGATTTTTTCATTTTTTCTTGGTGGTCGGCAGTAGATCAGAAATAAATCAGAAATATTATATGTATATCATACTATAAATATATATATCGTATATACTATATATACTTATATAATATATATAAATATAAGTAAATTATATTACTATAATATATATTATAGTATAATATATATATATACTATACCAGTTATATATATATATATATATATATATATAGGTGATAAATTATATATATATATTATATATATAAATATATATAATATATATATTATTATTTACCATCTCCCATTAGGGTTTTCGCCCTTTGTCTTGAGGACCAACATCTTCTTTTGGCCCGAAGCTCTTAATCCTAGAGCACTCTAGAAAAAAACATTTCTTTGCCAGTGGTTTCGGATGCCAATCCGTGAGTTATACAATCTCAATAGGGTTTCACCCTTTCAGTGAATAGCATCTTCTTTCATTTGCATCGAAATCGCTCTCACAGAGTCTCCAGAAATCGTTTTATAGGCGATAAATTCCAATGCTGCCAGGAGTTCTTCAAGCAAAAACAAAAAAGTAAAGGACCGGTTGCTAGCCCTGCCCTAGAACTTATGCCGAAGAAAGAAAAGTCTTCATATGTCCGCGACTGTCTTCGAATATTCCATTCTTTTCACCCTATATATTATATACTAATATTAGTAATATAATATATATATTATATATTATACTTATATATATATATATATACTAGTATATATATATATAGTTTTTTAATACATATTTGTGCTGAGTACTCTAATTTTATTATTTCTTTATTAAAAAATGAACTGTGAAACAACATTGATGAATTACTTATTATGAGATGAAATATGCTTATCGTTAATTAGGTAATAGCTAGGAATAATTATAATTTAAAAAAAAATGGTCTAAAAAAAATAACAAATATAAAAAAAAAGTAAATGACTTTTTAAGAAATCACTTGATTTAAATATTTGATCTTTTTTGGCCAATCCTGCTCTAGAATCTAGAACTCGGGATAAAATAAAATTTGTACGGTATTATTATTATATTTCATGATTATTTATTATATATTTATTATTAAAAGAAAATTAATTTAAAGTACTTTAATACTACAATACAAAATATTTACTAAACTGTTTAAGCCAAAAACAATTAAAATTTTTAAAACAAGATTCCATAATTTGCTTACTTAAAATGAATTTATGTGAATTTTGAAACGTTTTGTGGTAGAAAATAGGTGCTCGCCATGTTTGGATGTAAAATGCTCATCTCTTACCTCAAAACTTAACAGTCTCTCTCGAAAAAAGCTTTTTACACTTTGAAGACCCGTAGAACTTTATATAAGTTGCGTTTACAGAAGCCTGACTGCAGCCCGGGCGGGCACAAAGGCGCACATGCATCGTTTCCCAAGCCCGTTTGCGCACTTCTACTCAACGTAAAAACGCACAGCCCGCGCCCGTTGTTAATTCCTCGATTTCGGAATTAATAAACGGGCGGCTGCGCGGAAGAATACTTTTTTACAAACCAAAATCTGGTTTACAAAACAGGTCGGGAAAGTCGCTTGCCAAAATTTATTTAATATTTCATAGACTCCTATATTAAGGATACTAATATATCGTATCATGGCATAAAATAGATACATATAAGTATAAGAGTCGATGGCCGTTGCAGATTTCATTTCGGACTGTGCAAAGGTTGAGGAGATATATAGAAATATAAGTATATATATATATTATATATAATATATATGTTACTATATGAAATATATATACTATATATGAATTTTTTTTTTTATATATATATATATATATATAAGTAGATATATACTACTTATATAGTATATTAGTGATGGAGCCGATTCAAAATTTGACGTTTGCGGATGCGGATCCGATCTTAAAAAGATGAGGATGCGATGCATCTCTCTCTTTTT